>LIEC01007506.1:0-49945 GCA_001925005.1 Drosera capensis
GACTTCAGGCAGCTTTGGCGGGGCTGGATCCGGCGAGGTGCGCGGTGGCGCGGTGGCGGCTCTGGGCTGCTGCCGGGATTCCAACGGGGATGGGCGGCGATGTCTCGGGGACGTCTTCTGGCGGCGACGAGTTTCAGGCCGGTTTCAGACTTGTTTCAGGCGGGTTTTCAGGCTGGGTTCGGGTCGCCGGAATCCGACAATACGGATATATTACGAGAATAGAAATAACTAAAATAAAATATAAATGAATACGAAATTAGAGTGAGAGATGAATCCATACCGCTTTCTCCGTTTCGATTCTGCTTGTCGCACTCAGATTATTGCTGAGGATGTTGGTTTAATTTGAATGTTTTGATAACAACAGACAGGTGAGATTTTCACGTGGATGGAAAGCACGCGAAGCATGTAATGGGCAGGTGGTTGAGATATTTCTGGAGACAGTTGAGATATTCATGTGTTCCTCAACCAACCACATTATCAACTTTTATCTCAACATATTTATTTTAAATTTTTTTATTTAAGGTTTATTTTTCAGGATATTACACATGAACCCTTGCAGAGATCCTGTAAAGTTTCTATGACTCAAAACCACCCAATTTTACCAAGAGTTCTAACTCAGGTACATCACACACCTTGAACCAACAAATTGAAAGATTTTCCGTATAAATTCATCACATGACGAATAATTGTAACAGGCCGAAATCAAGTTCGTAACCAAGTTGGTTCAAACTTGTCTAAGAAAGACAATTGTTTTACAAAAATGTCACAACTATTCAGGCTTTTATATGTTCCTCATCAAAAATCGATATTTTTAAGACAGATTTTGATAATGTCAGAAGATGTTTATCAAAAAATATTTATGAGTGCAATGATGCTGAGAATATGAAAAACTGAATAATTACCCTCTTCCTAATATACATAATACCGAAAAGATAAAGAGTATCCGAATACTTGTGATTTGAACCGAACTCGGTATCACTAGACCTCCCTCATGAGCTACTTCACACTCCATTGATAAGACACTCTCAACCCAACCACATCTCCTCTCAACCCACATCGAATCATGAATAATCCCCTCGTCCAACCCTCTCCAAAAATCACACCACCGCCGTCAACCTTCAATTACCTCAAATCCCAAATCACGACCCGATCCCTCTCCTTCATCTCCCATCACCACCCAACCCTCCTCGACTTGGCTCATTCGGGTACTCTTGTGGTGGTGCCCAAAGAGGAGTTCGGGCCTGTGCCCACTTGGCGGGCCGAGTCCGGGTTCGTCGAGCCCGATGAGATATGGGTGATTGGGACTACCCATCTGGGGAAAGGGTGTGGTGAGGATGTTGAGAGTGTTGTTAGGGAAGTTGGGCCGGAGAGTGTTGTGGTCGATCTGTGTCGAAGCAGGCATGTGGTTTCGGTGTGTTTTGTGTGTTTCTTTTCCAAAGAAAATCCCAAAAGATTTCCTCAAAATCCAGTGGGTGCAGAGTAGCTCAGCACTTGGTTTTGATCGACTGACCTCTCCCCACATTCGAGGAGATGCCTAAGCCGCTTGGGTGGGGTTGATCCCCGTGTGTTTTGTGGGTTTTGATCCACTCACCTCTCCCCACATTCGAGGAGATGCCTAAGCCGCTTGGGTGGGGTTGAGCCCCCAGTGTGTTTGTTCCTTGGTTGTTGTAGAAAACAGTCTCTTTGTTGTTGCGCAACAGAGGTAAGGCTGCGATCTCGTCCACCCCAGTCGTCCCTGTCCTGTGATGGGAGTTGCTTGGATGGTTTTAGTTGTGTTCGTGGATTATGGTTGTCGATTGCCCATTTTGCAAATTTAACTCGGCATTCAGTGGGTTTTGATCCACTCACCTCTCCCCACATTGGAGGAGATGCCCGAGCCACTTACCATGTTGGGGTGGGGGTGAGCCCCGGTGTGTTTTGTGTGTTTGTTCCTTGGTGGTTGTAGAAAACAGTCTCTTTGTTGTTGCGCACCGGAGGTAAGGCTGCGATCTCATCCACCCCAGTTCTCCCTATCGTGTGATGGGAGTTGCTTGGATGGTTTTAGTTGTGTTTGTGGATTATGGTTGTCTATTGCTCATTTTGCAAATTTAGCAGATCATTTTTGCAGCATGGGGTTTTGTGTTGCTTAGGGTTTGAGAGAGCGATTCACGGATTTTTGGTGATATTAGGATGTGTGTTGTACTGTAGGTTTGAGAAGGGGAGGATATAGGTTTTGCATTGTGCTTAAGGATTTTTCTAATGTTAGAAACCCGAACCCCCTTTTTGATAATGAGTAATCGATTGGGTAGATTTGCATTGTGTGTTCATGGGTTTTGATGATCCACCAATGTCGCGCTTATGGGTTAAGATTACATTGTCCAATTCATTTCGCGAAGGAAAGAGTGACATTGTTGGCTTGAATGGCTTATTGTACTTCTAGGTATTAGGTATTCTCTATAAGCATGGTGTGGTGAAATAAGATGCCAGGCTACAGGATTTGGAGCCATGAGCGATACGAAGTCAAATTTGTGTCTATGTGACTAATGTGTTAGTTATCCCAAGTGACTGGAATAAGACTCCTAGGCAACCAACGAAGGACCTCCTGGCCCTTCTCCGTGTTGGATATCCTGGACGTTCGGTGCAGCAAGTAGTGTTTCAAGTGTATATCAGGGTGATCCAGTCTTTGTATCTAACTGTTGTATCACTGGAAGTGTGAAATGTGATTTAGTTGGAAAAAATGCAACATTGGTTAAGCTACTTCATGTGACAACCTTCTTTTTTGTGTTGGGTATGAAGGGTATTTGATTTTGCAACTAGTGTTCCAAGGGCAAACTAGTGTTCTTTAGTTATTGATTTGGTTATTGCACTAGAAATGCAAGGCGTAGTTTAGTTGGAGTTAAGGGGATGATGAATCGATGATCAAGCCACTTTTAGGCCGGAACTAGAAGTGACAAAATCATTTTGGTTCTAGTAACCTTGAATGTAACTTTCAAGTTTCAACATGCGAAGGAAAGATATGATTAGATTTGGAATTGTTCTGAAGTTGTCCTGTGTTTCTGTTCTACAATTTCATTTAGGTACCTCATAAAGCTGCTTAAGATATCCATGTATACGCGTGAAAAGTTGGAAAGGGAGTGTCTTAGGTTAAAGTTAGTTTCGTTATCTGCTGATCAAATGGTTTCTAAATTACGAGATTAATAAGAACAAAAAGCTGAGGATGCAATTATAGTGATGGCCTTTGCATAATAAAGGTTACCTTGACGTGGTATAGTGCCAAACAAGTGGTCTACTATTAATGAAGAAGTTTATGATTACTTGCATATACAAACACTTCGGTGTACGAGTTACTATACACTGCTATTCCACGGCAGTTGTGAACAAGCAATATCAGAAGAACAAAAAGGACGGATATTATCTGTTAAGTTCTTTTATTTTTTGTTTTCCGTTTTCTCTAGATGGCTTAACTTTGATTGTTGCAGAGTTCTGTATACAGAGCTGGGATCATGTATGCTTCTGATGAAGGTGCTGGTGAGCGTGGGAAACAGATGAATTCAAATATGTTCTCTTTGAGTGGCAGTGAGTTTTTTGGTGCAGTTAACCGCAGCTTAAACTTGGGTAAGAAGCAAAACACCCATCCATGTTCTAAAGCAGTTGACGTTGAACACGGGAGTTCGCCCTACTTAGGTTGACGATGAATTGTTTGTTTTCGCATGGCAGGGGGCCAAACAGCTTTGGCTTTGCGCTTGTTGTTTGCATTTTTCTCTTCCAAGGTTTCTTCAGATGTTGATCGACCTTTTGGAGATGAGGTAGTGACCCAGTATGATTTTCTTTCTTAATTACTTAATCTATGCCAAGGAAAAGGGAGTTGGAAAGATCTCATATGTTGCCTGTTGGTATGTATGTTCATTTGATTGCAGTTTCGAGCAGCTCGGAAAGTAGCTGAAGAAGTAGGTGCTCAAGTTGTTTTGGGGGATCGTCCTGTAGAAATTACTGTGAGTTCTCCAACAACCAAGCCGGATTGATTCTGTAATGTTTTGTCATGCTCATTGGAGAGTGTCACTTCCGTATATTATGTTCCAGCTTGAAAGAGCATGGAATTCGTTGAGATGGTTCGAAAAGCTGAATCTGATTGGTGCAATTGTCCGTGGAATCACATCAAAATCTGATGCCTCGGCTGCGAGTTTGAAGGTCTTCTCTGCTTGATATGTTCAATATTTACTGGGGAGCTACCACATAGGATATAGCACACTGTGCTACATGTTTAATGCTAAATGAATCTCATATCTCTTGATTATACTTTCTTACAGGAGTCCGGTAAGGATGTTAGCCCATTCGAGCTCTATGAGCAGCTGAGTCTAACTTTCCCTTCCCTTCTACAACCCCTTGTGCACGAGCGAGACACCGTAAAACTTCTCACCCTTCTTTCACCCTATCATGTAACTATGAGCATGGTTGCTAACAGAGCTTCCAACATTTTGGACGTTTTTTTTTCCTGCTTCCAGTATTTAGCATGGTCATTGAAGCGGAGCAAGGCTGTAAACCACAACAAGAGGGTGGTCGGAGTCATCGGGAAAGGCCACATGAATGGGGTGATATATGCGCTCATATCAGATCTCGGAGACTTGCGGTTCAGAGACCTGGTTGGCCAGAGGTCATCAAATGGTTGGATCAGTAAACTAATTAGTGGCTTGATTAGGGACACTGTGATTGGGGGGTTGTTATGGGTGTCGTTTGAATGGTTCAAATCTAGGACATAAACTGTGAACCCTGGTTATGCTTAAATTCTTCTGAAGCTGTAATGGATGATTAGGGGATACAACAAGACATTGTACCAGACAGAGAACAATGAATGATGGTGGCGAATCATGTAATCCGTCCGTCCAAATATTGGAGTAAAAACTTGTTTGTTTTTCCCAAATGTGATATTCCTATGTTTTTCATTTGTTCCTGTTGTTTTGATATGGCAGTAACATTGAAACTCAAACTTCCATACATAACAGGTAACATAAAACGCTTCAAACTTTTGATCGTAACTTTTGATACAGGTTCAAGTACACAATTTTCCGCTCCAACCACTGGAAAACATCATCAGGCGGTTGACGCTGAGAAAACTCAAAAACAGGCAAAGATCACTCCGATTCCGATTTCGAATCCAAAACCCTAATTCAATTTTCCCTGTCGTCTTCGTCGATTCAATCGCCATATCGATCAGGTACAGTTTCTTCCCTTTAGATGTCCCAAATATCTTTTCATTTTCGATCACGTTCGATCCCACTTCGGAATCGTTCCCAATTTTCCTCTTTTTTCGATTTTGAATCAATTCGATTTCGACCCAGTTGCTGATTTCGTTTTCTGTTTGTTTAGGGTTTGGGGTGTGTTTTCTTCGTTGTGTTTTCGGTGATGGGTATCAGCAAGTCTGAGATCAACTTGAGGAGATTGCTTGTTGCTGCTCCCAAGCAACAGAATCAAACCAAGCTCATGCATGTAGTTATCCATTTCATCGTAATTGGATTCGAGATGGAGACATTTGGTTATTTTGGGATGTGATTGAAGATGGGTTGTGGTGATAATTAGATGTTCATGTGTAACGTGGTTGGTTTTGTGGGTTTGTAGTATGTCGCGACGATGCGGGAGCTATTGGAACAGGTTTCTGAGGAGACGACACCCGATGGATTTCCCAGGTTTCTGTTGTTTAGGGACTATTTTTTCGTTGGATGTTCTTTGCGCCTGATGAATTTCGTGTTGTGGCTCGTGGTTTTTTGGGCTTAGAGTAGTGAAGAATGATACTAGATCGCATAACTATGTTGCTGAAAACATTAGTGTACCTGTTTTAATTCCAAGATTCTAGTATTTGATTAAATCGGACGGTTAATGTTCCCATTTAAGGTTTCCTGGAACTCACTTTGCTTCGGTAGAAATGATGCTTGTTATCGAGCGTCTTTCGTCCCTAGGAACTGCGAAGTGCTGCTGTACTATTAAAATCACAGGTTAGTGGTTCCAAAAAAAAATTATAAAAAAAATTATAATGAGAAAAGCTCACTGGTTTATGGTGCTGTAATTGCAATGACATTGATAATTGAATGACATTGATATTTTTTGTATAATTCTGAGTATATAAACTGTGAATGATAAAGCTTGACATGCATTTTACTTTGTTGTCCTTTTTCCTTCACTTCACTTTTTGGTCGAGAGAGGAGTGCTAATTTGCGGCTTACAACTATTTTTTTTAATTTTTTTTAAACTGTAGACTATCTAAAGCTAAGGTGAACGACTACTCTGAGAAGATAGAATCCATTGCCTCGATGTTAGCTGCCCCGCCTGTAAGTTCTCTGTTGTGTGAGCACTTACGAGAGTCCCCCTTGCTAGGTTTCGTTTTATCCCTGCTCTAATATATGGTAGCTACTATTGCTATTGGTTGATTTATATGTTGGAGTTCTTCGAACTTGAAACTGCCGCATGTTCTGGATGGAAGTCAACTTGACAAATGACAACTTGTTTTTGTATGCTGGCT
Source organism: Drosera capensis (assembly GCA_001925005.1). Classification (NCBI taxonomy): domain Eukaryota; kingdom Viridiplantae; phylum Streptophyta; class Magnoliopsida; order Caryophyllales; family Droseraceae; genus Drosera; species Drosera capensis. The sequence continues at coordinate 6,491 of LIEC01007506.1, forward strand.
GCTATTTATCCTATGATACTACTCGAGCCATATGCCTGATTATATTTTGACAGTATGTAATCTTATTTCTATGGCATAGGTAGAAACATGTTTTGAATGCTTCAGGATGCCTGTAAAAGGGCACCAAGGTAGGTAGATATTGATAGCTCTCCGATGAACCTTGTGATGAAGAAAATGGGGTTAGGTTAGATGATTGCACACGAATGAGACCCGTTTGATAGGCTGCTGGTGGTGTATATTGGTATGCTATTCTGGTACATAAGATTATATTTACTGAAGTTCCACCCTATCATACGTTATGTTCCATGCTTACAAAGCTTTGCCATCCACGAAGTTGATATTTATTGTACTTTTGATGATTCGCCTTTGTAAGTAATAATTTCACGTTGTATTAACACTTCTATCCAACATGTGACTATGTAGGAACCATTTTCAGAGGCTCCTGTCGAGGGAACCCCTCAAATAGCAGCAGAGAAAGAACCCATTTCTCCACCTTTTGGACTGAGGAAGAGATCAGTGTAAGTGAATCTTTGGTGAACTAGTCCAAGAATGCTCCCTGATACGCCTTTATATTTTGAAGTTTGGTGACTCTTGAACAGGCCAGCACCAAGTACTCGAGAAGATTCTCTTGACCGGGTTGAGTCCGATTCATCTGCTCCGTTAACATTGGACTCTGCTGCTCATGTTCACATCCAAAAGCACAGGTATGTTCCTTATTGGAAGAAATGCTCTTCAAAAGTGACCTTCCATTTCTTTGACCCAAACTTTGCACTCGTGTCACTCATCATATTTTCAGCATGATTCTGGATGATGTTGCATAGACTGGAATCTACTTTACCTGTTGATGATCCATGGTTCTGATCGCATTAGAGATTTAGTTGTGTCAATTATGTGCTTAGTTATCCTACACTTAGGTTCTTAAGTATCGTTTTTCTTCCCTTTGCTAGAAAGCTTCAAGAAGACTTGACGGAGGAGATGGTGGAACTTGCACAGCATTTGAAAGAGAATAGTCTTATGATGAGTCGATCATTGCAAAATACAGAGAAGGCAAGACATCGGTAGCTTTTGAGGCTAAAAAAGAATATTGTAATTTTACTTATGAAAGCTCGGGCTTTCTTGCCATTGTTGTATATCCTTCATCTTAAACTTTTTTGAATGACAGATACTGGATTCGACAGAGAAGGCAGTAGAACAGAGCTTGGCAAGGACCGGTCATGCAACTGCAAGGGCGATGAAGGTCTATTCGGAGAGTTCTAAGACGTCATGCTTTACATGGCTCATGATGTTCCTAATGATTTGCGTCTTCATCATGGTGGTTCTTCTGATCCGAGTAACCTGAGGTGCAGGCTCGTTCCTTCTTTCGGCTATGAAAAGTTCCGTTCTTTTGAAACTTGACATGTAAATGCTTGTATGAGGGTTCTTCAACTTCTTAGAGCCATGAAACTGAAGTGAGGGAGACACCTTTTACCTTCAATTGCAGATACAAATGTCGTGTGCAAGAATGATAGTTCAAGTGCTGGAGCTGTAAACGCTTGTCACTTTTGCTCTATAAATATATGCAAAGTGTACATTATAGATAATATATCAAGTCTCTTCTCTTGTACTCGTTCCTACGTATTCTAACACTGTTGTTCTCCATACTCGGTGATGTGAAATGCACATGAATGGTTTGGCAAAATTCTTGATGGATGCCAAATCATGTGGTATCATCATCGTCATTCGGCTTTATGATTGCACGAATTACATTTAGGATCAGTTACGACATGCAATAATTTTGTCCCTCTTTTCCCCATATTGCCTGTAGTCCCTCATTCTGGGTGCTCTTTTTGGGTCAACCATAGTTCTTTGTTTATATCCATGATTGGGAACATCTAATGTAATGATCTCTCTAAGGTCCTCAAATTCATTTTTGTCATTAGTTCGTATCATTACTTGATCACTGCCTATATGAAAATGATTATAAGCTCCCAATGGGATTATTCTCTTTTAAGCAAAAGCTATGATACCTAAAATTTAATAGTAATATAAAATCCTCCTTGAAGCAGGTGACCAATTTCTTTAGAGTACTAACATTTTAGTAGATGGAAGGTTCCAATCAGCATCTGTGTGCACTGCTCATCATCATATGATTTTATGCTTTGCTTGGCCCAAGATTCCTCCCACCTTCTTGTCAGTTTCTAAATCCTTTCATCAAGCAAGGCATAAATTTTTTTACCCGATGTGTCGTACAATAATTGAAATGCCCCAAAGTGGGCTGCGTGACCTTTTGTTACAATGATTCGAGCAAGTAGACGGTGCTCTAGAAATAGAAGCCCATAGTAATTGATCAGAACATTCAACTCTATATAACAACTTTCGGTTTCTCTGGTTTACATTATAGGTTTACCTGGAACATGTCATTAGATGTTTTTCGTCTGGGGTTTAGTTCGAGTGCGTATAGGATTGTCGTCGAGTTCGCTACTTGCCCGGAAAAGAATACTTGGCATGAAAGTAGTAAACATAACTAATGATTGAATACATAGCCCAGATGAGTAAAATGATCATTAGGTATTTGCAACAAATAGTTCTGGCTTCCCCCACCCGATGTTTATTCTTGTGCGGATAACAAATGGTAAGAGGGCTTGCCAAATACGATGTTGTAGTGATAATAGATACAGGAAAGAATGACGATGAAGATACAATATCAACTGGACAGGAACTGCAAAAAATCACACATCCAACTCACAAACATATAGATGTTGATGCTAGTGATGATCATATATATGACGTATCTGCTTCCTTTCACTGACTCAAAAGATTTCCCAATTGAACTTGTGACTGCTTGTAGTATTCTCCGTGATGCTGATGGACGGAGCGGAAGCTGATGCAGGAGATAGTTGAATTAATGGCGGTTGTGGTTCAGCTGAAGACACCGGGATCAATGGTGATCCCGACTCAAATGTCTCCCATTGTGTCGTCACTACGGTTGCCGATGTTGATTTTCGTGGTTCTTCCTGCCTTTGGCTTTGGGGATGTGGTGGTGGTCGTGGTGGTCGCAGTGGTGAGTGTCCAACAGTATTCCTTGGTTTCTGGTGGCGAACCGAATATGGTTTATGGCCATTTGAGTTGTGTCCATCTACTATCTTCCCGTTTGGCAGATGCCCATTTGATTGCTTTTGTTGGTTCTTGTTCGGAACCTGATCGTCAGGGTCTGTGGACATCGAGTTCTTGGCCTTGATCAGGTCTAATGTTTCCACATACTTCTGAACTCTTCTTACCTTTTGATCAACAAATAGACCAATCAATTCCCATAAAATCCTATTCGGATTTCATTATAGTTCGATTTGCTTGATTTGCTTGATGAAGATGAAGCTATTGATCGAGAAGTCGAAGCTTTTTACCTGCATTTTCCTCTGCAGCTTCACTTCTCCATCTGCAACAATTGCATCCAATTTCACAAGCTCATTCATCAACAGTTCTGTGAGATTCAGAACTTCCTTCTCCGCTACTTTCCCTCCATCCTTGATCGCCAATTCAAGCGTCGATACCTGCACAGATACTCCCAGTGATCAACACAATTTCGACTCAATCCACCACAAGATCCACGAACGCAATGCCCATCGCCCCTTTCTTTTACCTGAGCGGAGAGTCTGTCGACCTCCAAGCTGATATCGGAAATAGACTTGGCAGCCTTCTCCATCTTGGCATTCTTCCTCATCTCAATATACCTCTTCTCTTGACTAATTGGATCCTCGACCAACACGACCTTCGACTTGTCCTTCAATCCCACGATGTCGAGGAACGCGTTGGAATCCCTCTCCTTGTCCTTGTACAACAGCTTCTGATCTTGATGGTGCAACCCTGTTACCCCCTGCAGCTTCTTCTTCAACTCCCCTGCCCATCCCACACATAACCACATCAACAACTCTACTCACAAACTCAACAAGATAAAAATCAATACAAATCTAAAATAACTGTTAACAGAAAACGGAAAAAATGATTAACAGATGATCATTATCAGCTTTACCATTCCATGTTCCCAATGAAACTAAATGTATTCCAGAAAATCAGAAAAAATGGTTATTACCGAAAGTTGCCTGAGAGCTGATGATGATCTCATGGTGACTCGCTCCGTGCTTGACTCGGACCTTGATCGTCGGTGCTGGTGGCGCCGAGTTGAGGTCCGAGTCAGACCTCTTCTGTACCAACAACCCGCCGGGTCTCACCTCCCAATCCGTACTCACCTCCTCACCGCCAACTCCGCCGCCGCCCGCCGCGGTGGTTGGCGAAGTCAATCTGGTCTTCATCCTCATCATCTTGTGCAACCGCGGGCCGCAATACTAGCTCAACGAAATGCTTCGCCGAAAAAAGATAACAGAAAAACGACAATTCGATTCCTTCACTTGTGTTTTGGCTTTGTTCACGTGAGAGAAGAGTAGTGACTTTGAAGATCAATGAACGAGTAAAGGTTGCAAGAGAGCAGTTGATCCACCGCGGCCACCGAAACCAAAAAAAGAGAAAGCGAAAATGACCAGAATATCTCCAGCTGTAACTAACTGGAAAAAAAAAAACCAATAATGCCTAATGTCTCGAATATAAGTTTATTGTCAATTGTGACCTTCCCCAAAGAAAAACCAAAGGGTTACTTGTTCTGCTTTTTCACAGCTTCTTGCGCGCAGGAGAAACAGTATCTTTTACTCGGAACGTAAAAAACAATCCATATAATTCGGTCGGGTAAGAAGGAAGCAAACAGACCCGGTTGGAAAAGAGGCATCAATGGTGGGATTGGGGATTGACCCAGAAGAGGGAATGAGGAGAAGAAGATAACCCAGAGAGGGAATGGTTGTTGAGGTGTCAGAGAGGTGAGTTGGGCTGATTTCAGTGAGTGAGTCAGATCTCTCTTGGAAATCAATGTGGGTATTCAGTATTGTATTTGGTTGGAGGGGACGAAGTAGAGGAGAAATAATTGACAGAGGTGGGTTGGTTTTTTTTTTTTTTTTTGTTTTTTTTGAGCTTTGGTTTGATGGGGGAAAGTGAGAGTTTAACAGATTTGTTGCGAAATTGGGTTGAAAAAAAAGGGGGGATTTTGAGACAGTAGATTTGGGTTCGAGCCTTAGATTTGGGTTCGAGCCTGTGTGTGTTGTGGGGAAAACGTGGTGACAGAGATGGAAGCAAACAGGGAAAGAAAATTGACAATTCAATTTTGAGAGGTGGGGTGGTAGTAGAGATTGATTATCATGAAAAAAAAAAAAATCCTTAGAAATACTTCCTTTTTCGTTATATAAAAAATAATATATATATATATATATATGTATATATTTATATATTTATATTTATATCAAATCATTTTAATATAATTTAATACATATTAAATTAATTTATATAATTATTGATATTTCATGAAAAAAAAATAATAAAAAATTATATTTAATCATCATTATATATATATCAAACTTTACATTGATATATGTATCCGATCAAAACTTTGTATTCTTTGTAGACCGGATGGAGTAGTTTCTCAATTGGTACAAGTGAAGATTAGATATGCTAATTGCATACATTGCATAAGTAAATTCTCTCCATATGCAGAGGATGTATCATTAAAATACACGAGATCCAGAAGTGCATAACATTTCATCCAAAGAGAAGTAGTTTGATCACATAACATTTTATAAACGGATAAAAAAAAGTAACAAAAGCTACTTAATAACAATGGACAAAAAAAAAAAATTCGATTTTTAAATTTATTTTTTGATTTTATCTTTATATATTTTGGAAAATTTATTTATAGATAACCTCTGGAAAAGCGCCATTGTTGATGAGCCTTCAAGAATCATTAAGCCGTTTATAAGGGTTAAACGGTCAGAAGTGATAGTCATGGTGATCAATGCATTCTCTTATCCTTCTTGCCAGAATATTTTCTAATATAACAATTGACCTAAAAAATGTTGATATCTGCAACATCATTCTAAGTTTCATACTAGTATTTCTTTTTGTATTTTCTTTCTCTAGTGAAATTATGTAAGTGAATCAACCATAAAATAAGGAGCTTTAAAAACTGAGTCTCAATAACGATAGTTATAAAGTATCACTCCAACCAGCATATATAAATACTTCAAGTGGAATGTTGCATTCATTGATTGTATATTTCAATGCTGTATATATTCCTTCAAAAAAAAAAAATTACAATCAGGTAATCCGTATTGTTATATTGGAATGAAAAATTAACTCTCACGCGGAACTACTACAAACGTGCAAAGTTTAGGAGGATATAATAAATCTATAGTTATATTTTTTTTAAGGGTTTTGTCATATAAATCGCTCAAATTTTCATTAATTTTTAAATTTTCATAATTTCAAATTAATCCTTCAAATTCTTATATATTGTATAAAATAATCCATTTGTTATCTTAAAACATTATAATTTCAATGAAATCCCTCAAATATTTATTTTAAGACAAAATCATCCTTATTTTTGAACAAAATGATTTTGTTTTATTTTATCGAAATAAAACAAAATGATTTTCGATAAAATAAACAATGAATCATTGTTTATTTTATCGAAAATTGAATAATGTGTGAATCATTTTGTCAAATGAATGAGGATTCGAGAAACTGAAAATATGAAAATTAAAAAAATTGATTTAAAATTAAGGAATATTTGAGATATTTATATGACAATTTTTTATTTTATTTTTCATTGAGTGAACATGTAGACGAAAATTTATAGCGAGACGAAAGTGCAGTTAGTTGAATACACATTTGCATCGTTGTTTCGAAGGAGGAACCGACTAGCAGGAAAGAGGAAGGCGCCGACGGGTTTTGTTTAATCAGGAAATGGTTTGTCACTAATCTATGTTAGTACCTGTCTCCAAAAAGCGAAATAACAAATGAGATAAACATTATCATTACTACTGTTAAATAGTTCTCTCGTGTTCAACACTAGAATCCAAATCATATCATGGCATTATTATCGTGGAAAAGATCGAACCTAAGAGGATGTCATCATGAGAATTGTAGTGTACTCGGTGAACTTTGATTCTCAGATAGATGTTGGGAGGAATTATGAAATCTTAGTGCAGTTATATTTAAATTATAATATTATATTATTTAATATGTATTTTTAAAAATTTCGTTATTTATATTAACGATATAAAAAAAATTATGTTATTAATCTATAATTATAACATATCACTTAAAATATCATTAATTTTATATAAAACCGATTCATAACACTATATCATCTTGGAATTGATCAAACTGGAAAATGGACGGCTGTGATGAATTGGTGGATGCGCTAGCCGCCAGGCTGTGGTGTTGGGGTGTATAATAGCGTAGGTGGGGTTGGTCACAGTGGATCTATATATTTAATCTCGAGTGGAGAGGAGAGACGTGTGAATAACGATGATGGAATACCAAATGCCGGTGAAGGATATCATTGGGTCCAAAATATTTAAGAGTGATGCCAACACCTGTTCTTTTTATGTCGTAAATTATGTGATTATTTGGAGAGGAAAGACGTCTCATTTGGAAAAGAAAGACGTCTCGATTATTATAAAATAAAAAATATTATATTAATTTATTTCATAATTATTATTGTTTTGTTTTGTTTTTTCGCATATCAATAAGGACAATAAAAAGCCCATTACCTATTAAATTTAGTATACGTATATTCGACTCAAAAATAAATAAAAATATATGTAAATATTCATATTAAATCAAAATTTCTAGATTAAATCAAAACAAAATAAATAAATTATTAATGTTTTCAAAATGAAGATTGTTTATTACCGGTTCTAAATACCTTTGTCTTCTTCTGCTTTTCCCCCTTTCTCAATTTTTCATATTGGCTGTTTGATAAGTATATAAGTACTCCAAATAGGAGAGATGTCTTCTACTTCAAACTCACTCCACCGACACTGACTGAGCCAACCCAGGCGAATTGCAATAGTTGTACCAAAGCTCGTTTTAATAAAACCAGAGCCATCATATATTATCATGTTAATTTAGACTAAGAAACATTCAACTTTGCTTCACCTTAATGAAAAACACTCAAAGATTGATGAATCTTCCTCTATCATCAATGATTGTATGTTCGTGATGACTAGCTTCTGAGTACAATGCTTAGACCGCTTTATTTCTTGGAGTCGATGCATGATTTATTTGGTTAATTCATTGGCAATCAATGTAAATGCAGAGATAAAGAACTCGGGCTGTCCAACTTTTAAAGGACTGTAAAATAGACAGTGACGACAACCTAAATAATTCATGAAAGGCTTATTTTTTACTTTAGCATCAAAAGAGTCGATAATATTCTGTGTTCATTCCTCGCTTGTCACATAACCGGCATGCGTCATAGTATTGTCAGATCATGCACAGTTTTATCAAAGAAGTTGATTGTCGTGGAATATGTTATATGGTCACCTTATAGAAATGTAATCATATGTTATGCCATATGAAGATATTGTCACCTACAGGGGCAGCATGACATACAAAGGATTAATTCCCATCTTGTTGGGGAAGGCAGTGAAAAAAAGGGGTTCAAAATCATTGTTCGATGTGGATCATGTTTTGCCTGTCACTCATGCTGTATCAGCAATCAAAAGCAATCATATGCTAAAAGAAACTCAAGAAAAAAAAAAAAAAGGAGCTGTTGATTGTTGAACAAAAAGTGGTACTCTATCCTACACAAATATGTGATTAGAATAGAGTTATATAGACATAAAATGATATTTTATCGCTTGATAACCTTACAGACTGTGAAAAAGAATAGGCAAACTATAGCCAAATTAAATGGCGCCAGGGGTGTAACAACGACAGATGAACACCAAACATTGAGGCCCAAAGCCCAGACATAACTAAACCACTGCGCTGGAGCCCACCTCTCAACGCCTTCTCATTTCCAAGTTTCTATACGTAGGTTTTATAATTATCTATTAATCATTTAAATTTAAAATATTTATCAATCAATCATATCTTATTATTTTGTTTATCAATTGATCATATAAAAAAAATAACAAAGATAATTATTAAGTTATACTCATCCGTTCAATTCAAATTACAATATCTTTTCATTTTAGGATGTCACGTTCAAATTGAAATATGTTTATATTTAATAATTTTTTTCAAATAAAATATTAAAATATTTATATATTATATCATATTAATTCATCCATCATTATTTTTTTTTTTCGTTTCCTCACTCCTTTATCTCACATATTCACACTATAAAATTATCATTTCTTATTAATTCAACACACATATAAATTATCGTACTAGATCAAACCATTACAATTTGAATCTGACGGAAGGAGTAAATGACTTCTTGATAATAAGTTTAGGAATAAGATATATTGATAATTTACATATTAAAAAATAAAAGAACAAAAATAAAAATTTCTGATTTATCAAACATGAAACAAAAAAGAACAATGATACTAAAAAGAGTGTCCAGATAAGCTTTGGACGTGGTTTGTTTTTGTGCAAAAGCCACACGGTGACTCTATATTCGGAGAAAATGCATAGAAAAGAGTGGAAGACACGACATACAAGGATAAAGAGAACAGAGAATAAGAAAAGACTATTGGTCCACGTTAAAGGAAAGAGAAAGCAAGGTAGGAGAAGGTATAACAAGTACACGAATGGAGCCCACCGCTTAAAAAACGCTGTAACCGTTCTGGGAAATTTATGTGTATTCGTTTTTATAAAAATTGACGAAGTAAAAATATTTTTCAAAAATAATGAACTGTTATGAAAAAAAAATATATATATTACAATAAAATATGATTGATGTGATTTTTTTTAGATTAAATATTAAGTAAAAGAGAAAAAAATTACAAATACATTGAGAAAAAAAAAAATGTTACATATAGTGACTCTGCTGTAAATTTCTACTGCGCCATACCCAAACTCAACGTCCCAACCTGACGAGTGGGTCAATATATACCTTTACATGATTACATGTAACAACCAAGTATTCAATCTCACATTCCACACTCTGACATTGGATTCATGACTACAAATCCCATCAAGAAATCGCGACATGCCGAGTCTTCAAGCAAATGCCTTCATTGAAGAGATAAACATTTGTCCACGAAACTCAAGAACTTCTGATCATGTTAAGTCAATCTCGACGAAGAGCTGGAAGACACTGGACCAGCATATGCAATCAATGATCAATGGCTTTGATGTGGAAACAAAACCAGCTACTTAACTCCATCTTCTTGTTTCAGTTCTGTTTTGCATTCCTGCGTTATATGAGTGATGCAGTGAATCCAGGATGACGCGATGCGAGTTCAAGCTTTAATCAATCCTGTTCAGCAGGGAAGGAAAAGTGCAGGTCCCCAGATTGCCGAAGAATCACACAGTTCACAGCTGTTGGAACTCAGTATCAGCACCACAAGCCAGTGTATGAGAATGAGTTCTAGCGACTTCTGGACATACCCGATTCAGCTGAAGTGCTTTTCACGACGTAGAAAGTCATTGCCGGAATGGTTCGGATGCATGTTGAATAAAGGTTCTGGTACATGAAATACCGTGGAAAAACACTCATGTTACCGATAGACATATGTTATAAAGCAGCCAACAACTACAAGTTGTGTAGTTAGTTACGTCCAACAAGATACACAAACCTAACCTCCAATATAGACGTGGATTGCTAAAGAGGGATGCTATAAACAATTTATTGTTGATTGTGTAATTACTTTTGAGCACTCTGCCTCTCTTCCATTGATGCAGTTATCACCCAATGAGACCCGTGAAAGAATCAATGGATAAGAGTGAGAGTTTCAAGGGGCCGCACAAAGGCGACTGGTGTAATTCTCAACGTTTAATTTAACCAATTCGACTGCAAAGAATTTGAGGTACAAGTTTAAGTCAAGAGCAGAGCAAAGTAGCAGGTCATGGTCCTTATTCCTTCTTGGCTTTAGCCCACACTGAACTAAGCTTTCTATAGGGTTTCCAATAGCTAGCAGTGGCAAGAACGTGAGTTTTGAATCACCCAAACGCTCGACATGATCCAACAGAAAATACATTACCGTCAAAAAAACAAAACAAAACAAAAATCACATCTCATTATGGGAACACATCGTATCTGGAATTTTGAAAGGGATATATGGTGTATGGAAAGCAAAAAGGGAATAAAAGCATGCGCATGAATGTATCATGTCCAAAGAAGGCACAATAAACTATTTCCAGAACCAGCTGTTTGAACACAAGTTCCGCAACTCAACTTTATGAAGGTATACAGGAACAGAGATATGAAAGCATACCTGTGCCTCGAGACTCCATTTGAGATGCAAATGTAGCTTGGAAGTGTATATTAGATGTTCGACCTCTAAATTTGTTCGAGACAGCTCTTATCCATGATCTGTCCTTGTCGCCATATGCATAAGATAGGGTGGAAGCTAGCAAGAAAAATCCCTGAACAGAAGGATCTCGAATGTCTGCCATCTTTGAGGCTCTAACCACAGGTTGTATTAGGACAGAAGCAATGCCCTTCGGGAGAAGCTCTTCAAGTCCAGATTCTGCATTCATGCAGTCAATCTAATATCATCACATGAAAGAGGATAGTATGCTGTGATCGGGTCATTTGACTTGCTACAAAACATAACGTTTAGTCACCAATGCAGGACAGAGCTACCAAGTTAGCACTTTCACTAGGAGAACTGATGGCTAAAACACCAGCTATCACCTAAACATAACGAACTTGTCAGCAAGCCAAATGATCCTCTTGGTAGAAGTAGCCTTATAGGTATTGACTGACCTAGAAGCCACGTCTTTCAAGAGGGTGATATTTTATGTGTGCTCTCACACATAACAGCCAAAAATCCTGTAATTTCGATGTTTTGGTGTTTCTTGAGGATGCTGGTCCAAGATTTCAATCAAAATTCTGATGGAAGCAGGGGATCAGATTGTGGTGATTTGACTTGAACTGAATTCTGTTGCGGCGCTAGGATATCACCGCTGACTCATTATACAAAGTCCTTTCACTTTCACAGCTAAACCATTCAACCACTTTCGAAAACAGAAGTCAGAGAATCATTTTACCTGGTATTTCGGGAAAATATAGAGTATCCCTCAGACCAGAGACACCAAACTTCTTGATTGCATTCTTGAACCAATCCACGAGATTGGCTTTTGGTACATCATCTGGTGCGCTCCAATACCCACGTACACATATCACATCTTCAACACATATGAGCTGAAAACAATGGACAGAAACAAAAACCTATCAAATTCTGCACCATGAAAGTTGACTGACACGGAATTTTTTTAGCTTAAGCCTAAAAGCAAACGAGAGGAAGTTAAAATCCTGAGCAAACACCTAGCAATTTCACTATGCAGATATGTTCCTTCGCTGTCTTTTCAAAGCAGTAATCTTGAACTCACCACTGAAACCGAGTTCGTGTTCCGTAACAAAACATACGTGGCCCAAGCTAAGTTCGCTTTCAGACCATCTCCAACGTTCTCAGACATCACAAAGATTTGTTCCGCGCCTTTGGGCAGAGGTGTTTGTTCCACTTGCGAAGCACCCTGCAAACATTTCCATATAACTATCAAGTTCATAGTGTCAATGTGTCATTATATGCTCCATACTTCTCAACACAACACAGCTCGACAAGTCTCGTTATCATGATAAGCTTCAAACTTACCAGTCATCCAAACATCACCCACATAACATATACTAGAAGTAGAACAACTAAACCGAGGAGGCAAGGACTATGGCAGATTACCTTCAGAAACTTCCCCAAGTAAGGTAATGTAGCAGAAAAAGCAGCCAATGAAAGTCCCAACGCCTCTGATACCTAAACCCATCAAAATTTCACCAAATCAACTTCAAGCCAGAAACCCAAACACAACAATCCACACATGTTCACTCACAAGCTGTGCAGATGTGACTGGAGAATTTGAGCCCAAAAAATGATTCAACAAAATCAAAGCTCCAAACCCATATCCAATCCATCTGGGCAGATAAGATTCGTCCTACCAAGATATCCCTACACATTTTCCCCCAACACCCATCAAATCAGAATCCAATCTTTACACAGAACCCTAAACGAACCCAACAATGCACTCGAGAAAATGCCTAACAAAGACGAATTGCCAGATGAGCGTACCAAACGTGAATCAAAGAACGGAGAGGTTGAGCTGTTGCTGGGATGTGCTTGTTTGAGAGTCTTTGTTGATATGGGCTGATAATTTGAGAGCTCGTTGATTTCTTGGTCTGGTTATGGTGTTGTGGGATGAAAAAGGATATGACACGAAACGAATTGGGAAAGGAAATGTCTGTGGGAAGAGTGGTGGGAACTCCATTGATGGAATCTTCATTGCCCAATTCGTTTGAATTTGCAGAGATGATGATACGATTGTTAGAAGAGACGAGAAATTGGGAATGGTGAGCGGGCAAGTAACAGGATGATAAATTGTCAGGATTATACCAAAGGAAAGAGGGTTTTGTTAGAACACTGGAGATTTTTTTTCCATTTTTTTTTATAATTGATTTTGTTTTTAAAATTTATTAATTATTTAATTTTAATAATTATATATAATACTAAGATCATATTCATTTTCTATTTACATATATCATCACATATATTTTTTTCTACCGAACAATCTATGCCATTAAATACTTTCTTCATATCGAATAGATTAAGAAAAACTAATTTGACACGATAATTAATAAATTTTTATCATTTTATCTCTATAAACATGAAAAAAATATATAAATGGGTGAAAAGAAAAAAAAATTAGTACTAATAAAGATGATAATATGATATAAAATGGATATTTTATATGTGTTAACATTTTAAGATTGTGCATTAAAATGTTACAATTTAATTCGGACATTAATTTTAACAATATATCATAATCTATATGAGACGAAAAAAATAGGCTTACATTATAAGTCGTGACCAAGATAAATTGTAGATTAAAGGACATATACGTGACATGTACTTTATTTCAATTGAACATTACACTAGGATAATGATATCATACCCGAAAACAACACAACATTCACCAATAACATATCATCCCATAATACGAACTACTTCCTCCGTTTCATATTAATTATTATTATTTTTTATTTGAATCATTTTAAAATAAATATTATAATATTGTTTTGACATTTTTTAATAAAAAATAAATAAATCAATCTCATTTGTTAAATTACACCCACTAACTCCTTTTTAAATTATTTCAATAAACTCTACTATCATCAAAAACTATTATTTATTTATCAAAATTCATATAAATTCAACACTCGTATAAATTTATGTGTCAGATCAACACGTAATATATGGGACGAAGAGAGTATACAACATGAAGCATTACACTAGCATCTAAAAATGGTAATGATAATACTGTATTGTAACGCCTTGACTTTCACGTCGGATAACACATGAACGTTATGGAGTCACGAACCTAATGTGTGACAACACCAAGTAACCCAAACAGATTTGGAGGTATAAAAGTCAGAAAACTACTAAGCATTTATATTACTTAATGAATAATATCGTTGTTACATTTCAGAAGTTAATGTTTTGTTAGGTTATATAAACAATTAGAGATCCATATTACATAATCAAAAGGATGAGATGTGTTAGGATATCCTAAAAGTAGGTGAGTCATCTATATGTATGTAACTCTCACTCTATAAAAATGCATCATCAACCTTTAAATTATCTACAAATGAAACACATAACTCGTGAGTATAAGACACAGTAATTTATAATATATTAATTTCATTTGCACGGCATTCCGTCGACATATGACGAATCGACGAGTCCAAATAAAACGTCTTTATATTTTATTAAAATATGGACGTCATATCAAATAAATACTTTCGTTTATACGTATTGATATCTTTTATATCATTTTATTATTATTACAAGTCAATGACTCGATTCAAAAGACAATTCCAAAGATACGATAGACTCCGAGTATAGAGATACAACGTTAATCGTCGATCGGGTTATATTGCGAATCATATTTTTCATTCCATTCAATTCACATATTGTATTTTTCATGTCACACCTCTTATGTGTTTTCAATAAGGTTTCGGATAGAAAGGGGAAGGTGACGATGGTGGTGGTGATCGGGAGTGAGCGGTGGTGGCAAATCCGTGTGTGGCGAAGGAAAAAAGGAGAGATTAAAGGGAAGAGGAAGCACATATGGTTCTTGTCCATATAATACAAGTTCACGATCGATTCGTTAGTTGAAATTATTTTGAGATTGATTTTTTTTTCTATCTCTAATTTAATTTGTGATTGAATCAGTCCTTAATTTAACGATCGAAATTTATAAACGGTCATAAAAAATCTGGTTTTTTTTGTAATGCATGTGACATTATTTCCGCTGAGTCCAACGTCTTAACAATATAAAAATATTATTAAAAATAAATATCATATATATATTATAATATTTTATAAAATGATAAGTTTTGATGATCTAAATGCTTAAAATATCCTTATATTATATTATATTATTTTTACATCATTATATTTTTCTCTTCACCCATTTATAATTTTTCTTTTCTTCTCACAAAATATAAAATTATTTAAAATAAATATTTTAATTAATAATTATTTCGATTCAAATATATCTTAGTTTATATGGAGGGAAAGAGTATCCACCACAAGACGCGGTCAGTTCACATAAGATCCACACCAAGGCATAACCCAAACCTCGACTCCCAAACCCACCACCAAACCACATCCCTCCACGTGTCCCCCACACCACTCTCACCCCCTATCCGACTCCCTCCCCGTCCCCCTCCCCAGCCACGTCACCCTCTGACCTCTAATAACCGGTCATCTTAGGTCACTCGACCGGTGAAGCCGGTCACCACCTCTCCCCTCACACCCACATATAAAAACCATCAATATCGCTCTTTTTCCTTTCTTCCGTTTCCTTTCTCGGCTGTCGTCATCATGTCGTCTCCAGAGTAGCCGCTCGTCGTTTTGAACAAGTTAACGAAACGGATGGACTTCTCTCTCTAGAGTTAACTCGCTGTCTCTCTCTAACGTCAGTTCATTGTGTGATGAAGTCATTGAGTGTTGGAGCGCTGATTTTGGTTCGATTTTGGGGTTTGTGATGATGAGTTTTGATTCATTGATTTGAAATTGTTTCTTTTTTTGGTTCCTTTGTTGTTTGATTTGGGTTTCGGATTGGGTTTTGAGTGAATGTGGGGTTAGGGTTTTGGTTTTTGGAGAGGTTTGGTGTTGATTTGAGTTGAATTTAGGTTTTGAGTTCAATGTGATTGTGAATTTGAAGGTTTGGGGTTCTTTTGGGTTTGTATAGGGTTTTGGGTTCAATGTATGTGTATGTGAGGGTTTTGGGTGGTTTGATTTAATGAGGTTTTGTTTTGGGCTTGCTTTCTATTTCTATGTGAGGGTTTTTTCTGGGGTTTTGCTGCTCAAAATTGGGAATTTCGTTGTTAAATTTTTGATTTAAGGGGACAATTATCCAGGAAATGTTTTGTACTTTTAACACGTTGAATTTAGGGCTTGTTTTGATTGCCTAATGATTGTTTTACTTCTCTGAATCCGTTGTTGCTGGAACAAATTGTCGGATGGGCTGCTCATTCTAGTGGTTTGATTCTGTTATATGACAGTTTCCATCATTTTAGGGGTGGTTCCATGGAAGAGTACACCGAGTTTCAGGTTTGTTGGGGTTAATGTGGGATGGTTTTTTGTATGATTGAGATCTAGCTGGCGCTCCCTCTGAGGTTTAGAAGGGAAAGCTAGATGAACTCCAGCCACCAGCTAGGGAGTGTGCCTCCAATGGCACCTTCTCGGATGGCTGGAGGACTGCTGCAGTCTCAAGCAAGCTCTGGTATTTTCGTCAAAGGAGAGAGGCAGTCTCAGAATTTGGTTAACTCGCAGTTCATTTCTTCGTTTGAGAATTCATTTCCAGGAGGTGCCCACTCGACTCTTGGTCCGGTGTCGATGGACACTAGCCAGGGAGTGTTGAATGGTTTGGCAACTTCTGGACCTAGTATAGGGGCTAGTTCATTGCTCACTGATGGGAATTCAAATTTTTCTCGGGGTTCACTAGTCCAAAGGAGTGCCAGCATTAGTACTGAGTCTCACATGCGGCTTCCTGCATCACCAATGTCATTCACGTCAAACAAGATGAGCGTCTCAGGTTCTGCCATCATGGATGGATCATTGACTGTGCAACAGAACTCCCAACAAGACCTTATCTTGCAACAGAGTAATCAGAACCATCAGTTGCTACAGAAAGGGGCTCCTGGTCGAACTTCGTCGCCTGCTGCTCAAGCAGGGCAAAAACATCTACCCTTGGGCCCCAGGTTGGCAAGTACATTCATCCACGATGTCAGCAATTTATCTGAGTTGCAGAAGAAGCCTCGTATGGATATTAAGCAAGAAGAGCCATACCAAAGCCAGCATTTCAATCAGGTTTTGCAAAAAAATGATTTGCAACTGACAGGTCATCACCCTCCCTATCAGGCATTTCTCCAGCCTCAACATAGGCTAAGACAAGAACAATATCTTCAGTCTATGCCCCAGATGCGGCATGCACAGTTACAAAAGCAGCACCATCAGCAACAGTTGCAAAATCATCTCCAGCAGCAGGGTATCCAACATACCGCTGCCTTGAAGAACACATATGACTCTAATGGTGTATGTGCCCGTCGTCTGATGCAGTATCTTTATCATCAAAGGCAAAGGGGCCAGGTGTGTTTATATTTAGCTAGTTAGCAATGTTGGAGATGCTTTTCTCTTTTTCCCGTTTCCATTTTTATTGCTAGGAGCAACTTTTTGGTTGTTGCAAGAAGCTGTTTTATTAACGTGCCCTCATCATTTTCTTTTTTTTTGCATGAGGATGCATTTTCCCCCAAATATCCAAGTATATTGTTTTTTCTTCTTCTTACCAGGAAGGTACTATTGCTTATTGGAGGAAATTTGTAGCAGAGTATTATGCACCACGTGCGAAGAAAAGATGGTGCTTGTCGTTGTATGACAATGTTGGGCAACACGCATTGGGAACTTTTCCTCAGACAGCTATGGCAAGTAGTTTGGATTTAAATTTGTCCTCTTTTGCTAGAACTTTGGTACCTAGGCAGTTTGGTACTTTTGTATCTGAAGTTAACTGATGCTCATCTTACACATGGCGATATATTATTGTTGCTTTCACCATTCACAATTTTTGTGCTGTTTTTCTTATATGCTTTTAAAGCATTAGTGTGGTTAGCGTTTTTGAGCATTGATATGTCTTTCATTCCTTTATAAGAAATATCAAATATGTGGTGACCTGATATTGTTTTACTGCTTTCTTGAACTGTGCTCGTAGTTCATTATCTCAACCAGGCTATTGTAGTGAAGTAATTAACAAAGAAATGAAAAACCAACTCCGTAGTTTTATTATTTCCTTCAAGATGGATATTACTTGAGATACACTAAATTTATAATCTTCTTTTGAATTTTTGATTGCCATTTGTTTTTCACAGTTTTATGTTATCAGTAGTTCATATATTTAAATCGAACAGTTGGATTACTTTTTTTTTTTGTTGAAACGTGAATTATTATTATTATTTTTGTGAAGGTTGTTGAAACGGGAATGTTTCTTTTCAAAAGAAAGGAATAGAAATAGGTTACAGGAGCTCATAAATACTACTTATATGTTAGCTCAACTTTTGAAGAGATGGTTTTACAGCTTCTTTTATTGATCACACGAATTTATGTATTAAACCAATATGTTCCGATCATATATCCATCATCATCAATTCATCATGGTTCCAAACGCAATTGATGGTTCATTATTATCAATTTTATGGCGTTTTCAAGTTTAATACATGGAGGGATAAACGTCTGAACTGTGCGCTTGGCACCCTTGATGATGATGGGCTCTTCTCCCTCCTGACTGAAGATGTTCACCTTCTATCTCATTCTTCTTATGTTGACTCGCTTTATTTACCGCTATTGGGCTTATTTTAATCAAGAATTAATTTCTTTTGCTATGGGTAAGGTAAAGGCAGATGATGAGCGGGAGAGATCTTGGCTGCCTTCTGAGTGATAGAAGATGATAGTTCTTGCAACTTTATTTGCTGACGTGATTCACCTAAAGATGTACTTCACTGAAAAATTCAACCAAAAGATGCTTAGACTGAATTAACAAAAGCTACGGGTGACAACAAAGATAGGAATAAATACTGAACCTTCAGTCAATGCAAGTTTATTTCTATAAAATCATGTTTATAACAGACACTGGCTTTTTCGTGAAAGCTTTTGTATGCAAGCATGCGAAAGGAGTTAAGATCACTCTTTTTTGTCTTTCCAATTTCCATGTTCTGATGTTATCTAGTTTCTCATTGGATTAGCATCCTGCTTTTTCTGATATGAATCTGTAGTTACTCTGATCCCATAGGCCAATGGTGTTAACACACTTTATCATCACTTCCTTTCCTATTAGGTTCCGGCTACTCTCTCCTGTCGGACTTATGCATGAGGATAGTGTATTGTAGGAGCCTGGGTGCTATGTTTCACATTGGCCTTCGCTATTAAATTCACCAAAAGTTAACACTTTAAGGAAGTCTACGTTGTGAAAACTGAAAAATAAGAAAGTTCAAGCTAGTAAGTTTCAAGCTGACGCTTTAACCTTTCTAAAAAAGCCGAAGCTTTGACCTTTTTAAACATGAAATACTGAGCATCCAAACAACGATTTTCTTCCGAACGAGCAAAAATCCCAATATCTAATATTTGAAAATGCCAATAGGTATGGATATCACCCACACAAGTTTATATAGATAAATAGGCACAAGTTGATCTCGATATTGTCTTAGTGTCTTGTCTTATTTTCGATTATTTTCTTTCATGCTCCGTTTTGTTTAATTTCCAGCCCCACGAAATGAAATCTAGCATTCTTTGTGCCTTATGAAGCTATGAGTATATACATTCTCGTTTTATACATTCTTACACTACTCACTCAAAGCTTTTTCATATTCCTTGTTTCTTTTTTGTTATTTTTGTTTAGGATGCATGGCATTGCGACATCTGTGGTGCCAGATCTGGAAGGGGATTTGGTGAGTGAATCTGATGGCTCGTGGAATGGTTCACATTCTTGAATTGGTTTCTTTTTGTGGTTCAAGTTGTGTGGTATCAAGCAGGTTTCGTATAGGATTACTCCTTATTATCAAATCAAAATTTGCTGACAATATCATTCATTTCTGTATTTCCATTTTGTTTCTTGGGGTGGTTTCCAGAGGCAACTTACGAAGTACTGCCAGGATTGAATGAACTGAAATTCAACAGCGGTGTGCTCGATGAGCTTTTGTTTCTGGACTGGCCTCGTGAACGGAGACTTCCCTCCGGGTTGATGATCTTGGAATATGGAAAAGCTGTTCAAGAAAGCATTTATGAGCAACTTCGTGTTGTTCGTGAGGGTCAGCTTAGGATAATATTCACCCAAGATTTGAAGGTTGGTCCATTTTCGCTTGATAATTTGAAAATAAAAATTTTAATTCCTTTGTTTTGTCCATTTTATCTTCTTTGACGCCTGTGTTGTTAACTTCCAGATAATGTCTTGGGAATTCTGTGCACGTCGCCACGAAGAATTACTTTCCAAGAGAGTAGTTGCACCACAGGTACTCATGCATAAATTTGCTGCCTCTCTTTGAGATCAGGATGGTTAGACTGTTGTACATTGGGTTATTTGCTTTTGTAGGACATCAGGTCAGTCAAAAGATCAATGAACTATTCTTCATTCTTTCTTACTGGCTCACCCTGTATATGCTCATATTAGTTAATGGCTTTTTTAACTTCAAAAATACAGCTAACTCCTGGTTATGATTATCGCTACTTTCAATGAATTGGTGCAGTTAAAGCAACCATTTAGCTGTATATGCTCTACTTATAGTTAGAATCTTTCACAATAAGCTATCTGGGTACACAACCACATTAGGGTACGATGTTCCAAATCGTGAAAGGCAAGGGTCTGTGGTTCTACCTTATTTTTCTTTTTCGGTTCACCTTTCTTCAGCAAAATATTAAATACTTAAAAAAGAACTTTTAGCTCAGAAAATCATCTCATTGATTATTTGTTGCTGAAGAAGATGCACAGGTACACTCGGATTAATTGATCAATTGTTTCTCTTTTAGGTGGCTCAGTTATTGCAGGTAGTTCAGAAATGTCAAAGTACTATTTTTGATGCTGGGTCCGATGGAGTTGCCTCGCAGGATTTACAAGCAAATAGCAGCATGTAAGGGACTCATGGTTCATCCGCAATTGATATTTTATTAGTTTCTTGTGATCAATTGGCTGTTTGGGATATATGATTCTGCTATTGCTAGTTTCCTAGCTACTGAAAGGGCGATGGTATTCAAAACAACGCAACGCTTTTCATTCTATGATTTGTATAGCTGCTGGTGTTGCCGTTATTGGTTTAATAAATTTAGAAAGAGCTCATCATTTTTAGCTGAACAATTTTTTTTGTCCTTTTTATTTTATTTTTTTAGATTGTGAGCCTTTGAGCAGTGTCGTGAAAAAAGCAACTTGTATAAAAAATTAGAGCTGGATACTCTAGTAGATCATGTTGCTTATGCCTCCACTTTGGTAATTAAGTACTAAAAGGGTTATGGAACTTGTGGTTGTCTATCTTCTTACCTGTAAGCATACAAAGTGGACAAGGTTACTTCGTTGGTCAGAAACTTGTGCCCTAAATGTCTCGATTATAGTCATCGATACCTGGCACGACTAGTTAATTCCTTTGCATACTTGAAATAGCGTACTAAAATCAGTGACCTTGTTTTAAGCGCTGCCCATTGGATCTGGTTCAAGATTATTATTTTGACGTATGAACTAACTATTGACTATTGTATTCTTTCTCTTGAGCTTCTTATCTCATTTTTTGTTGCCGTTATCTTCATTCTGATCATAGCTTGCCATGTCTTTACAGCATAAACATTATTTCTATTTACTTGGGCTAATACATGGAGTTTGATGACTCGTGTTTTACAATAGGGTTGTAACTGCTGGGCGCCAGCTTGCTAAGAGCTTGGAACTGCAAACATTGAACGAGTTGGGATTCCCGAAAAGATATGTTAGATGCTTGCAGGTACATCTCTGGTTATTTCCTGCCATAGTTTGAGTCAGATGTAAACATTTCTTGCATATCTAGCTTCATGTACTTCTATGCCAATTTTTTGTCAGATTGCAGAGGTTTTCAACCACATGAAAGATCTAATTGACTTCTGCAAGGAGGCGAAACTTGGTCCTATTGGTAATTTCTTAATGATGAACTTGGGTCCTTATTGCCAGTTGATCTTTTCTGTTTTGGTTAACTGTATCTGATTCCTTTTCCCGAAACCTGGATATAGGATTAGAAATGTAATCAGGTTTTCTTTGCTTTAGAGGAAAGAAACATTAAGTAGTATTAAATACTGAATCCAATTTTTTATTTAGATAATTGAAACTGAAACTGAATTCCTTTAAAAGCTGAAAAATTGAAGACCGGATTGGCGAATACCGAACTAACTTTACCAATGTCAATTTTCGGGTTTTCGTTTGGTCTGTTTGTTAGTTTTGGTTTTTGTCTACTCCTAGCCTGAATTTCTAGTTCCAGCAGCATGCTGCTTAATCAGGTGGAAAAGCTGCACAGCATGTCAATACAGTGGATTATTCTGTTATTTTATATTTGCAAATGGTTATCCGAAGCTAGATTATTAGTGAAATTCTTGGTGTGCATATTGTTCAACGGACACTGAGTCGATCCACTGTGTGTAGTGGTCATGAAGATCGACTTGAAACTTAAACTGGAAAAATATATTTATGTTTTTTGATGTGTGTTCGGTATTGGTCATTAGTTCATTAGTTGATCTCATATAAGGAGGCACTGTTCTTTTCCTGTTTAATCTACTTTTGGGTCAAGTGTTGAACCTCATTATCGTGCAATAGGTGCACCAGGGTTCACCGTTTGATACAATTCCCGCAGCCGTCTTCCCGGTTATTTTACAATGTGGTTGTGTCGCTTGTCTATCATATTACCTGTTTACATCATACAACTCCCCTGTACTTGTTATGTTTTTGCAAATATGAATGATTTCGAGGTGGATAATAGATTTCACAAGAATACAATGCAAGTAAGAGCGTGTTAGCAGCATTTATGTAATGGGATTTTGCTTCTTATTTCTTAGCCTTGATGGTTCTCCTAGAGATCCTGCATTATGAGCTTTTATTGCCTTCCTCTTCATATTCTGCCAACTTTTTTCCTGAATATGGTTACTTTGATTGTAAGATACGAGGTTGGAGTCATTTGTGCTTAGAGTTCTGAATCTGTCATCTTTATTCTTTATTGCAGAGGGTCTCAAGAACTATACTCAGCTTGCTTCTACATCTAAAATTCAGATGCAGAAGTTGCAGAAGCAAGAGCAAATGTCATCCGCGCAGGGTTTGCCGATTGACAGAAACACACTTGGTAAAAACATAGCATTACATTCCGGTGCTAGTAATATGGATTCCCAGAGCTCCCCCACTCCGTCAGCTGCAGCTGCCGTTGTACTCAATAACTACCCAAATAAGCTTATGACATCCAATGGTCCAAGCCCTTTGATTACACATGCTAACTCTCTTCAGCAAGAGCCATCTTTGGATAACTCCGTTCCCCATCATCCTGGTAATGCCCCTCTGCAGCCAGTTCAACACTCGCAGAGCAGATTGTCAACACCTTCGTTGCCTGGGCAACAGCCGCTTCAACATCAATATCACGCAATGCTTGCTAACAGCTTTACGCAGCGAAATCAACAGAGTTCTCAATCACTGCCCCCTAACAACGAAGCTTTGCAGAAACAGATGATCCAGCAGTTGCTGCAGGATATGTCTAACAGCAACGGCACAGCTGTGCAGCTAAAGTCTCCGAGTGTGCAGCATGAAAGGACAAGTGACTCAGGTTCCAGTGATACAAGAGCTGCGAATTGTGAAACAAGAACAGCCGACACAACCCACACGGCTGGAAGCTCAGGCGAACCTGCTCTGAACAAAAGCAACAGCTTCAAAGCTGCCTCAAACAGCAGTGGACCCTCTGCTGTTGGGGGCGAGAACACTGGATCCAGTCACCTAACTACTGCAGACTTGGATCGGGATCTAGATATTACTGATGATTTGTTGGACAGTGGGTTCTTCAACGATCTCGAGGATTTCAGTTGAAATGCATGACTGACAAGACTCCGAAACATTCAGGTTATATAGTCTTCTGTTTCTCTCTTTGTACAGGATGCTGAGCTGAGGTAGTTCTTTCGGAATTCCGCAGATCTATACTTTCCTTTTACAAGTTAGAGTTGATGCTTGTATAACCTCTCTTACAGGCCATAGCGCCTCGTCAAGATCCAAGAATTGCAAGTGTAATTTATCAGGCGTGAACCGAACTTGGATCTTTGATCCATAATTCCAATGAAAGGTTTTCCGATGGATATACTTGTTTCTCCTGGTTTGCTTGGTTGTTTTCTCTTCTCAGTGTAGTCAATTTCTGCACATTTAATTTCTGTACTGAGCCACTTTTCCCCTACTCAACAATGCACCATCAATGCCCACCGTCCACCCACTAAGACTTCCTGCCTGTAGTTACCCCCACCACCATTAATTCCGATCTCATCTACACCGTCCCTCCATTCATCCGTCCTCCAATGCATGTTATCTTTCCCAACGTCCTTTCTCCGTCCGTGGTCTCCCCCCACGTGATGGATATGTGTACCTTGGTTTACCCACCATGGCAAAGAATGACAGTGATCAAGATGTATTCAGTTTTCATGTATATGCTGCAGAACAGTTGTTGGATTGCTAGTTGAGCTCTCCTACCGTCTTCCGGCGTACCTATGGGGGGAAAGCAACGCCTCCGGGTCCCCACACCTCAACCTGCTGGACGAGAACATCATCGACCTTCCAAACATCGGAGACGTCATTGACTTGCTCCTCCGCCGTGAGGGCGACTCCTCCGACGACATCGGCGCCAACAACGACCCTCTACGCCTGAACAAGAACGGAGAGGATGACTTCATTCCCCTGTTACTGTAATACCGGAACGAGAACACTCTAGATTTCGAAAAAGAGTTGAACGGAGAGGCTGCTCGTTTCCACAACAACCCGCTCTTCCTCCTCCTATGACGATATCTCCATGGAGGAGACGCTGTCATTGCCGACTCCAGCACCAGCCTTTCCGAAGGGAAGTTACGTTCGAACCCGAACGAATACGATCTCTTCAACAGGCACGGTTCATCCCTCATCTCCGGTGGCGCCACTGGCTCGATCTCGACCTCGACCTCGATCTCCCCTGTTGCCGGGGCTGCAGCTGGCGGCTGGGGTACGAGGGACATGTGCTCGAGCATCATTCCCTCGTCGAGGCTGCTGGGGCGGATCCTGGCGGCCATCATGGGCACGAAAGGGGACCGCATCGGGGGAAGTATCCCGGCGCGGCAGAGCGGACAGGAAGCGTGAGATCGTAGCCAGACGTCGATGCAGTCGACGTGGAATGAGTGGGAACAGAGGGGCAGCGTGCGGACGTAGTCGTTCTCCTCGAACTCCAGCAGACAGACCGCACAGCAGTCTGTGTGGCCTACCCTGTCCATGACGGGAATACCTGGATAGGCTGTTATTAGTTTTGCTGGTGTCGTCTTGGCAGTGGTGTAGATGGAGAGCGGCATGGCCTTGATGACGGACTCATCAAGGCCGAGGCCGTAGGGAGAGCACACATAGAACCCGTAAGAGGGCGAGTAAGGAGGCGAGTCGATGATGTCGGAGACCGAGCTGGGGAGACGAGGACGACGGAGCAGGCGTCGGCGGAGGCGCCAACGCCTGTATTTTCGGAAGAGGCGGAGCACGGGAGGGAAGAGGTGGCGGGATATGAGGCGGGAGTAAGTGACGGCGAGGAATGCAGCCGCGGCGACCACCACCATGGCGATCAGCGGCGGGCTGAAGTCCACCGGAGAGCTCGAGCGGACGACGACGGACTCCATTGAGAGAGAAGCGAAAACCGGGTTTGTGTTTTGCGTGGTGTTTTGGCATGGAAATATCAGATGACAGATGGGTTATTGGGAATGTACTGGCATGGAGTGTTATTATTTGCTGTAGTAGTCATAAAGAGAGAGACAGGACAAAGAAAGTCAAGTTTGGGCACCTTTCGTCAAGCAAAACTATGGAGTCTATGATTCTGTTTATATTGATGGTGATTTAGTGGGTGGTTGTATAAGAGTAATAAAACATTAAATAGTTACTGTTAATGATGGATCTTTTTAACTACGTGCCTATCAGAATCCAGAGGAATATTGGCAAATGGCATGTCAATCGATGTTGCAATAGTTGGTTGGTCATATCTCGCAAATTTTGATCCAGTATTTCTAGATGATGATCCGGAGTTGGGGAATAATCAACTCTTTTCTGGGATCATGAGGAGGGATTTCGACATCTATGGAAAACATCTGGATCATTGTTCTACCTCCATCGCAAGGTATACTCTTTCATTATCAGCTTCATTAGATCGACATCTCCTATAGACATCTGTTTAATCACGATCCTACATTTCATAAGGACATCATAACAACTTCTATAGTTCTCTGAAGATTAACCACTTCTATAGTGCTATCCGTAACAGTTCACCAGCAGCAGTTTCTCTCAACCCACCCAAATCTCATCACCTCAATGCAAGCCATCAATCTCCCTTCCCCAAACCTCACCACACCCCCAAATTCACCACACCATCACCAACCCAAACCCAAACCCAAACCCATCTGGGCAAGAAACAAATCAGCACTCAAAACCCACACACAAAACCTCAATCACTCCGCCCAAACCCTACTCAAATCTATCTCAAGCACCACAGACGAACACCAACTCCACACCCTTTTATCCTCCCATCCCCTCTCATTTCCTTTCTTGATCTCTGTTCTTGCTCGCGAGCCCGATTGGCGCCGGTCCCTTGCAATCCTCGATTGGATCCACGAGGTAGCTGGGTTTAGGGTTTCGGTTATTGGGTATAATATAGTTATCAGGAATGTGATGAGGTGTAGGATGTGGGGGTATGCACGGAAGCTGTTCGACGAAATGCGTGAGAGAGGGGTTAGAGGGGATCGGTTTACGTACTCGATGTTGGTGTCTGGGTTTGGGAAGGCCGGGATGTATGGGGATGCGTTGGCGTTGGCGTTGGTGGGGCTGATGGAGGAGGATCGGGTGGTCGGGGATGTTGTGTTGTATGGGAATGTGATTTCGTTGTGTTGGAAGATGGGGCAGTATGAGAAGGCGGTTTCTGTATTCTCGACGATGAAGCAGTTGGGCATTCAGCCGGATATGATGGTGTATAATGTGATGATCAGTGTGTTTGGGATGGCGAAGATGTATTGCCAGGCGGCGGATTTGGTGATGGAGATGAAGGGAATTGGTTTGGTGCCGGGTATGGTTACTTATTCGACTCTGTTGGGTGTGTTTGTTGCCAATGGGAAGCTGGCCGAGGCGGTGTCTGTGTTCGATGATATGAATGCTGCAAAGTGTGAGCTGGATTTGAGAACGTGTAACATCATGATCAATGTGTATGGGCAGCTTGGGATGGCTAAGGAGGCCGATGCACTTTTTTTTAGTATGAGGAAGATGGGTGTTGAGCCGAATGTGGTTAGCTATAACACGATGCTGCGAGTATATGGAGATGCTGAGCTCTATGGTGAAGCTGTTCATCTGTTTCAGATGATGCAGAGCAAAGGGATCGAGCAGAACATTGTCACGTATAACACCATGATTAAGATATATAGAAAGACATGCGAGCACGAAGAGGCCGAGCGTCTGGTGGAGTCGATCCAGGAGAAGGGTGTTAAGCCGAATTGGATCACATTTTCGGGCATAGTATCCATTTGGATCAAGACTAGAAAGCTACGCAACGTTGCAAAGTTGCTGGAGAGGCTCAGAAGTTCTGCTGCCAAGATTGACGACTTGCTTTACCTCACCGCTATAGTGACATTCCGCAAAGTTGGGCTTCTCACACATTCCAAGCGCTTGCTTCATGAGCTTAAACGCTCGAGCAGCTTTCCCTCTGAGATCGACATTCGAGTTCTTGCCAGCGCTGGTTATGTAGAAGAGGCGACCTGGGCTTCCCAATGGGCGTTAAATGCTGGAGAAGTGAGAAGCATCGCGATGTTTAGGTGTGTGCTTGAGCTTTACTCAAAGAACAAGATGTTCGTTGAGGTCATTGAGGTGTTTGGAAAGATGCGTCTAGCTGGACATGTTCCTGATTCTGACACAATTGCGCTTGTCATCGACGCCTTTGGCAATCTAACACAGTTTGAGAAGGCTGATGCACTGTACCGAGAGATGCGGGAGAAGGGTTGTGATTTCTCTGCTGAGTCCCACTTCAAGATGCTGTATCTTCATGGCTTAAAAGGCGATTTTGATGCAGTCGGGGCACTTCTTGAGGATTTGGATTCCGACGAGAACATTAACAAGAAAGAGCTGCATCTGGTCGTCTCCGGCATATATGAGAGAGCCAATAGACCAGCCGATGCCCGTAGAATAAAAAACAGGATGATTGAAAAGGGTATTTAAGCATCTGTACATAAATTGCCTCGAAAGTGAACCACGATTTGTATCATATTATACATTGTAGTTAATACAATGATGTTTTCTCGAAGGTTCAAGCTTATAGTTGTCGTGTTTTCCAACTTGCCAGCTTGCCGAGATGTACTCGCTACTCACTCCGGATTTAAATCCTGAAAAGTAACACACACATGAATATGCTCGAATCAATTGAATTATAGAGCTAAGTTGTAATTTCACTCTTTATCAAGGACACAGTTTAGCCAAAAAGTCAGGAATCAGGCCACATAGTATGAGTTGATTGCTAACATAGGGGTGCTTTTAAAAGAACTAATCAAATACTCGAGTACTCAACAAGGAGAAAAAAAAAAAAAAATCATCCAACAAAAGCTTCAACAACAGGTCTGAAATGCATTGATAATGATGTCTAACAAAGTGCCCTTTCCATCCGGAAACAACAGCAGCTTCTCAGAGGTCGTCAAGGGTTTGACAGAAGATCTCGATATCATGAAAAAATTCCAGCAAAGCAGAAACGAAGAATGCATGTCCATTCTTCGCCGCAAACAATAGCAATTTCTCAGAAGTCATCAAGCGCTGATAGAAGATCTTCGAGATCTTGAAAATCCACCTGAAACACAGAAACAACATAGGTATAAGTCGCTGAATAGAGAGCCAGCCAAAAGAATTATCTGAAAATTCATAGCAGAAGAACATAAAGACATTTGCGACTGTCTTTGGACATCTCGTGTGGAAACTAGACCATCGAAGTAAATAGTATAAAGTCGAAACTCAGTAACTTGTTGGAACTGAAGCACCAATACACTAATAGTAACTCCGCTGGTATAACTCAAAAGAACTACTATTTTTCTTGTTCCGAGCTTTTATTCCATTACATTGATAGGACAATTTTTGTTACCCATAAAAAGAGATCTCGTCATATTAACTTACGGTCACCCAACATATTAACTGTCTGGCCATCGTAAGTAGAGATTCGGTTAATTAATATTGTAGCACATCGAGTCCAAAATAA
The DNA here is from genome assembly GCA_001925005.1 of Drosera capensis. Lineage (NCBI taxonomy): Eukaryota > Viridiplantae > Streptophyta > Magnoliopsida > Caryophyllales > Droseraceae > Drosera > Drosera capensis. The sequence continues at coordinate 36,027 of LIEC01007506.1, forward strand.
ACTTTCTGTTTCCTGTTGCCAGAGTAACACGAAATCTGATTAGGAAGCTACCATGGTTTCCATGATTAATGGATGACTTCCAAGGAAACTAAAATGCTCTTCTAACATGTGACGTGTTTCATTGTACAATTATAACCTATATAACATCATTATAATAGGAAAGAGGTAGATACTGAACACAGTAATCATAATTTACACAAAAATCGACTTGCCTCAATAGGTTCTGGGGCATTTGGTGAATTAGTATTCTCTGGCCCTTCTCCATGTCCATATAACGACAGAATTTGGTCATCACTTGGTCGCTGTAGAGAAACAGTCCAAAGAAATCTCTTCATCAATAATCCATTTACCTTGCTTCGTGACGAGGACTATTCTTTATATATAGAAATAAGACAAAAGCATCACCAACTTGCGTACCTTGTCAAGGCCTTGTAACTCCAGAGACTCTTTCAGCAAGGATGATTCAGCTAAAAACCCACATTGCGGAATCTCCTGCCAAATACATAAACAAAAGCTCTTGTGTAATTAACGGGGAAGCTCTTAAATGTGGAATCTCCAGCAACAGAAAATCCGTGACAATAAATAAGCAACGCATCCAAAAAAAGCTAACCTGATCTGGTAACCCAAACAAATTATTATGAGCCACGCCACCATTACCATCATCTAGTAATTCCATGAAAGATAGACCATCAAACTCCGAAAGATCAACATTGCTATTCCCAACATGTTTCTCCAATTCAATTTGCAGCTCACTTAGACCAGCCAGGTTGCAGACATTTTCAGCTTGAACGTTAGTTTCAAGGTTCTGCTGCAAGCTCTGCAGATTTGTACTGCCCAAGTTGTTTTCCATTGCACAAGTTCCAAGGTTTGCATTTGAACTCGCCCCAGCAAAACCAAGCGGCATGCCATTGATATCTTGATTGCTGCTAGCAATATGAATGCTGGAACATTGATTAAGAAGATTCAAATTTTGTTGCGGTAATTGCATTCCAGAAGTTGCCTCATTAGCAGAAAGACCTCCATATAACTGCACACCAGAAAAACCCTCCATTCCCATCATTTCAAAGTTTGAGCTAGTTGGTATGATGACATCACCAGCACCACCAAATAACTGTGGTTGGACGTTGCAGTGACTGCTCCACGGTTGGAGCTGACCATATCCCACTTGAGGCAAAAAATTGTACGAAAGCCCGAGTGGAGATCTAGGTTCTAAGTTTAGATGAGCAAAAGATTTTAGACCTTCGTCTTGGAAATTAGGCCCTAAAAACTGCCGGCATGAAACTACATGCTTCGAGCCTAATGGCTTTTCCTTCCAGGAACGCTCATGGTCAGAAGAGCTAGTTACAGCTGAAGCGCACTTTAAGAACAACCGATATTTCTGCACAATGCATTAAAAGAATAATCACTCAAACAGCATCAAAAGCCAAGGAAATCTAGAGGGGCATTTCGAAGCTAATTATGAATCCTAAGATTTCAGAACTATATGAAGTCATCTTAGCGAGGAAGAAAAATATTTGCCTGCAAAATGGCTTGCTACATGGTCTCTTGTTAAGCCCGGGACTTTCATATGCTGCAAAATCTTCTTCGGCACAGCTTCTGGTTGAACCAAAATGCAAGTAATCAGTACATCATCCCATAAATGGAAAAGCTCTCCATACATTAAAAAAAAAGAAAAAGAAAGAAAGAAAAATATACTTATTCTACTTCACTTACTGTTGAAACCTATCTTCTCTATAGCCTCCAAGAATCGGTTATGAAGTGATATCGTCCAAAAAACCTTTTGCTTCTTCGGGTTTAGGCAAAGACCTTTGTTTCCATTTGCATCATCTCCATCCTCATCGGATGCCTTTCTCTTTAAATATTTCCTTCATACTTGTGCAGATCATTCGAGGGCAAGAAGAAGCTACTATCAGGAGAAAAATGTTTGCTCTGTAAGCCCTTGAAAGCATCTCCCCCTTCCACTGAAGCAATAGTGCTCTTACCCTTCCTTCCTGTGATAGCAAGTTGCCATAATTTCCTAAGGTCGTCTACCTGTATCGGTTTAAGGATAAAAAAATATGGCTCCGTTTTGCAAGGCTTTGAGCATGAGATCCCTTTTGTCATCACTGGACATTCTGCATAGAAAAATGTGTAACAGTGATCAATGAAATTCCAATTCATCCCAACTTTGAAGAAAACAAGAGTAGTTTTAAACTTTGATGAACACAAAGCAAACTCTGAATTTATTTGCGCTAGCAAACTGCAAAAGGGAAAAAGAAAAAGAAAAAACAATATCAAGTGAAAAATTGCACGGCACAAATAGAAAAAAAGGTCACTAAAACAAATGAAGCGAGTATGGCGAATCACTCTCCATTACAGATGTAGATCAAGTTAACTATACCAAAAACTGTCATGCAGTGTGTGTAATGGCACTTACAAACCACAGGCATTGCAAATTCTTCAGCTACTTGTTTTTGAAGCTCTAAGCCACTCATTTCTGGCATGTGGACATCAGATAGAACAAGACCAAATAAATTGTGCTTGGAGCATAGCGTACACAAGGCATCCAACGGGTTCTTAGTTGTTGACACTGGAAATCAACCCAAAAAATTGTTAATGTGCTAAAGACATCCGACATTAAGAATTCAGTTTAAAAAAAGTAGATGATTAATTCACATCAGTCCTATTTCTTTTAGGTTCTGATATTGGTTGCCACGACAAGTAGGGTGATTTCACAAGGGATGGCCAACTTGCAATAATCAACCGATGCGGAAGATTCCTTTGTGATAAAAGACATAGATACTAAGCACATCCCAAGAAATCCTCCAGGAAAAATTAGATTGATAAAGTCATTAAAACTAAGAAAGCAATGAATCCACGCAAAGAAAGTACATAATTCCGTACATGGGGAAAGAAACTTTTTCACGGATCTTCATTATTCATATTCCATTAAATCTTTTCAAAATTTGGCGTCCGAAAGCGGGAAAATATCAACAGATCCAAAGTTCCTCAATCTTGACTGAGACACGGATACTACTTATGGAGTCCGCACCAATTGAAATTTAAGGGTTTACAAGGTGATGAACATGTACAATGTGTGCATCTGAAATTCAAATATAAACCATCAAACGGAAGGGGAAAACAAAGATGCATGTGCACGCCTTCAAACATTCAGTTTTATAATGAAAAGCGGCATTTTCATACTAAAGAACTACATACAGTACCAAAATGGCATCAACTTTGTATTAGATTAGTTCGTCCAAGGACAAAGAAATAGTCCGAGTTCAATGAGAAGATCTAGCACTAATCATCTAGAATTACCTATTCCATTTAAATGTCTTTGCGCCTAGAAAATTGGCACAGTAAGTACCACAACTTAAATAGATCCATGCCAGAATTACATGTAAAGCGTAGTTATCAATTACCTTCATGTCCCAAGCTTCTTAGTTTTGCCGAAATAATGGCCAGACATGTTGAGTCATCATCAACAACTAAGACACGAGCTCCTACGATCGCCTCCATAAGAAGTTGGTGATAGTGCTTGCTCCAGTTGTATGTATTTTTCCGACAATTTCGATTGCATTGGGAGGATATCCCTATCAAGTAAAGTAGAGCAAAAGAAACGATTTTATAGATGACAGCCAATACCATCACTTTCTTTTGCAGAATGAAAACATTCGATGCGCCTTAACGAGATTACCTCCTCTTGGCTGATCACGAACTTTAATGAATAATACAATTACTGATATATTAAGGAAGTAAAACAGTTTGGAGTGCAAACGCTGCTTTTTTTTTTTTTTTGAATTGTTTAACCTTACTTTATGACTAGCCGAACAGGATGTGATTAGTCAGAAATAAAATTATAATTTCCCCAATACCCTTTCTTTTTTTTTTCCCGGGGGAACAGAATTTAACTCCCCTTGAAGTATGGAGCAGACACTAGACTGCCTCCAACTTAAAAAATAGGCACTTAATCCCTCTATCTTTATGAAAAGGGGTTGATCAAAGTGTCATTTGCATATTTAAATAGGACATCGAGCACAACATAATTATTCAAAGGTTTTATCCATTTTTTTTCTTTTCAAGAGCAACCAATATCCCATTAACTCTTGGAATAAATGGATTTGATTTACAAAAGATCTACCCAAAAAAGAAAAGGCACAATCATTACTCATGCAAAATCGCTTTTGAAAATATTTTTTCCCTAGTACCCAAAAAGAGCACCTTTCTTTATTCTCTAATTTTTGTGTTAACTAATACCACTGTCTCAAGTACTACCTCCATCCCATTTTAATCAAAACGTTTTCACTCAGCATGAAAATTTATGTGTGTTTAATTTATATGGATTTTGATGAAGGCATAATATTTTTTGGTGATATTGAAGTTTACAATAGCAATTGAGACAAATTGTTGAGTATAATGTAACAGATGAGATTGATTTGGTATTTTTTTATGTTAAAAAGTTATCAAAAAAATAAAAATTTCATTTATTTTGAGACAAAAAAACCGTTTATTAGGACAGAGGGAACACACAATTCACTGTTTATAATCCCAAAAACAACTCTAATGAACCGGTATAAGCCATTCCTTTAAAATGTTGTATACCGAGAGAGAGAGAGAGAGAGAGAGAGAAACATGATGTTATCAAAACTATGAAGACTAAGCCTAAGCTATTTCTATACCATCTACTTCAAGTTGATCCCTTTTTACAGGATAAAAATACAAGTCTGTTGTCTTGCAGTACACCGCTATTCTGGTCGAATGAACACTGAACATATGTCCATGGGAGAGCGAAGTCCTGGTGTATAAGTGTGGGCATACCAAAAACTCTTACATTATGCCATAAGTCAATCTCCTACGAAATAATAATGATGACAAAAAAAAATGAAATGAAAAGAACGCACCCACATAACCTCGTCAAGTACAAGGTGTGGGGACACCCCTGTAAACATGGTGATATACATATACCTTATTCCTATTTTTACATAAAGAGATTATTTACTGATTCTCTCAAATGTCGAACCCCTGACCTCACGGTTAAGAGGGGAGCGGTTTATCACTGAACCAACTACACTAGACAAAAGAAACAAAGTGCAAAAAAAAAAAAAAAACACGGGCAACAATTATCGCAAAGAGTACTACCAAGAAAAATAGATGCGCTAACATGCAAGTCTGGTTAATAGATTAATACTAGGAAATAAGCAGAAGCCAATAAAAAAAAAATCCATGACCAGCGCCAATTACCTGCTTAAGGCCATCTGAAAATTGAATCATATGATCTTGGAATTGAGATGATTCAGCCGACAAATCATAAAGAATATGGTCCTAAAATTCAGGGAAAAAAATTCTTGCTCAGCTACACAATCTACATACCAAAATTGGCATTTGTGCAACAGGATGAGCATAAGAATAACAATATTTAATTAGAGGAACATACTAGTATAATAGGAGATAGTCTATAAGGGATATAACAGTAAAGGCCAATACATCCACATTTTCTAGAACAAAGTGATTATCTAGTTCATTCCTGAGATCTTCGAAATGTAGCGGCGAACAACTTACATTTACATTTTCAATTGTTTCTGCTCTGAGCTGTCCTGATCCGAGTTCCACACGTCTGTTGGCAAGACATACTTTACTGACAGCTATTGGACCAGCACGCACTACTTCCAACTGATCATCACTGATCGCGTCCTCATGTTGATCAATGATTAGCAGGAAAAAGATGGAGATTGACACATTCACCGCTGTTTGCAGAACAGGCTGGATTATTTTCAGCCGGCCACCAGAGGATTGATAGAGGATGGTCCAAGTAGGCATTCCTTCCAAGAGAGTGCACTCAAATGATGGAGAGCTGGTTCTGGTACACACCCGCTTTAAAAGGATGCAATACTTCGGCAAAGAATCAATGCACGACATTAGTAGAAAGACCATCATGTATCGAATTCTTGTTAAGTGTGGTTTGTTTTCTCAAACAGACAAATGAAGAATGCCTCAAGAACTGACACCTTAACTCTGGATAGTATGAAGAAGAGTTATCCGAACAGGCACAGAGATGTATGTAGCTTCCTAGTACCAGAACTGAACCCCCTCATAGGACCACAGGTTGACGAGTGATGACTCCATACCCCACTCACATCTCAACGCAATGTCCCATTCAAACATATATCAGTCATCCAGAATAAACCACAAGCTCATCGTCATCAGCCGCCGCATCCATTAACAAGAACTCAAAGGAATGCTTGATGCCCGCTCAAGGACTGCTGCCTAAAACCAAGGCACTCATGTTCTATACATATATTTGCAAAATCCCCGATATGGGTTTCTCACACATACAATGATCCAACTCATCCAGAACTCTCATCAACACCTCAACCTTAAATTCAGATTATATTTGCACTGCTCAAGATGAAAATCAACAAAGGAACCCATTACTGAAAAGATGCTCCAGAAGGCAGAAGTTTCTATCATATTTGCAACAATACCAAAATAAAAACCTGCTCCAGTTGAGGATTTCGACATGGGTCATGTCACATACTCGAAAACATGAGTGCCCTTTTCAAAATCTGCAATGCCATTGAAGATATGTAATCCCAAAATCCTTTGCCAAGAACACGAGCCATGACTCATTTGATGGGTCCGATCGATGTGAAGAGTCGATGTGGTCTCGAATCAGCCATTTTGTGAAGATTGATTTGAGCCTGAATTGGAGTTTCAGGGACAACATCGACGGATTTGGGAGAAAAATAGGTTCAGGGGAGTTAGGGTTTCGGAGTTGGTTTTACAAATTTAGAAACCATCACACATTGTACTCGTAATAGTAGTTTCTAAAACGAGTGTCCCTTAGAACTGCAATTAGCTCTATGTTTCAGACGTGCGTGGAGGAAACAATTTTATCGTCTAAAAAAGAGATTAATCTAGGTGAGCCAACGGGTTATTGTGGTTTTTTTTACTTGTTTATTTTATAACATTAATTTATATCATTAATAAAACTATTCACGTCATGAATCGTCCGTAAAATTATTATGAAAACATTATCATAATTCTAATTATATATTTTAATTATGAGATTTGACGTAATTTTTTTACGTCATTAAAATAAATAATAAAAATTCATCAAAATACAAATCGAATAACACAGTGATATATAATATTGAAAAAAAAGATAGTCATATTTATTGATCATTGGCTCATTCAACAGCAAAACCTCACGTGACACCGGGGGACCTGTTATAAGCTTTCAGTTTTGGGCAGTTTCAATGCAAACCTTTTTGCCTGCAACAGAATACCTAAACGATAATGTGGCCATGACATTCACTTGTCGCTTTGTCACTGATCACCGTTGTCACACACCTGGCTCTAAACCAACAAGAACATGCCTTTTCTTCTTCACACATGTGCTCCTGTTCCTGTGTAATTTTTGAGGCACAGATTATTCACAAGATTCACAATGCTGGACGAAATATAGAAAAGGGATATTCATATGGACAACGGAAGGATTTTTTTATCAATTGAATAGTCTGTCGAATGACGATTTAAATCAGCTTTTGCTGATGGGCTCACCACCATAAAGTAACTTCACGGTTTTAGAACAAATTATTTAGAATAATAAATCTCATAAAACTGTAACATTCATATCAAATTATTTAGAACAAATCATAAGCGGAAACGTACCTGAGTCCAGCAAATCTTTAATCTGGGATCAAAATCTCATGATTATAATATCTTTTAGTTGATCACTGTTGATCACTGTGAGATTGTTGATCACTGTGACTCCGAATTTATCCCTTTTATTCTCGAAACTAGCGTCATCTTCGCTGACACTCTTTCCTGTATGATTTATTTTCAACGATAGGGTTCCGATATAAAGTCACGATGTTAACATTGCCGTGGTGGAGATGCCAGATATCGAGTGGGACCCAGATGGTACCTCCATTCACCAATCGAATCTTGCGCAACTTGGCGTCTGCATCCTGTCCACTGTCGCACTACTTCACAATTGCATCCACAAACCCGGGCAAGATTCCAATGAAGATTCAATTGTTTTTATACATGCAAGATATTTCAACGGCATCCTTATAAACTCTGTTTTGTAGTGACTAAAACGATAGTGTGAGTCAGCTGTAATCTGTTGAATATCTCATAAAATCACTCTGTATAACAGATGGAAAAAGTTTTTACATAGAAATAGTAGTAAATGAATTCTCGAGGCATAGAGAGGTAACACCGTCATGGTTTGATACCATGATAGCATAACTCCAAAGTAGTTACCAGAAGTTGAATAGGGGAGTTATCAGACATTGTTATTTTAGAATCGAATAGAAGCACTTCAGTTGTCTAACATCTGCTGTATTTTATAAGATGATGAATTCAATGAGCCGAATTGAGTTACTTCATTAATAGTATGACATTGTCAAGTTCAAGTCCTCTAAATAACAAAAACAATGTTCTCTCTATCTCAAAACAAATAAATGAAACTTTTTTTTACTGTTTAATACGTAGTTTAAGAAGTTTTTGTGTTTTAATGACACATTAAGAAAATTACGTCATTGATACGAGTTAAGATACACAACTCCAATTAGTATAATTAGAGTCTTATGATACTTTACTAAAAAATAACAATTGATCGTTGTACAATACGAGTCAAACTTTACATCAATAACTATGCACATTCAAAATATTTCATTTATCATGAGACACGAGGAGTATAACCTTTCTCTTTTTGGAACGTCAAACAATTAATCACCTATTTTCACATATTCAAACAAAAAAAAACTATTTTTTTAAAAAAAAATATTTCTTCCGTTTGATTTCAATTGTAATCGTTTGACCCAAATTTTATGCGTGTGTTGAATTTTTATGAAATTTGATAAAAAAAAAATATGTTTTAATGATATCGAGATTAAATGAGATTTATGAGAGAGAATGTAAGAGAAGAAAAAAAATAGATGATGAGATAATTTGATTATATTAATATAAATTGATTATCAAATAAAAAAAATTAAGAATGTTGTAATCAAATTAAAACAGAAAAAAATAAAGAAAATTTTAAATTAAAAAATTCAAAAAAAAAAGACACATTAATTCCCTTTGTGTATTAGAATAAATAAATTTAAAAATTATAGAAAACAAATCCAAATTATGAAAGGGTGAAATTAACGGTGGAAAAAAATTCTAATAGAATAAGGAAAGGAAGGAAACATGCCAACTAAAAAGCGGTAGTTTGTTTGGGCCCCAAATTCATTCATTCGTTCATATCATATCCAGCTGTTACATTACACTGCCAATTTTCTCTCCCTCCCAATTCTCTCTCAACTCTCCATTTTTTCTTTCTCTTACTTCTCTGTGTTCTCATGGCCGAGGAAGAATCGAAGCTAGAATCTCCGGCCCGACCGACTGCGCCGGATACGCCGCCGGTGGAGGAGGCGCCGGTGGTTTCTGATGACGTGTCGGAGGAAAAAGCGATAGTTCCTGCGGTGACTCCCCCGCCGGCGGTTGCGGAGCCTGTGGCTGCTGTTCTAGAAAGTAAAACCTTATTCGGTTCGATTCTGCTTCGAAAGATTAGAATTGAATATTTGATTTATTTATTTATTGATTGATCGTTTTTGGTGTTTGGACTGTGCGGTTGTTTGGTTTGGTGTTCGTTTGCGGTGAACTGGGCGGTGATTGTTGTTAATAGGTGATTTAAGATGAGGATTCGACTTGTCTGGGGATAATCGAGCATGTTTGATCGGTTTCAGTTGATTTTGGTTTGATTGATTGTTTGGTTTGTGTGCAAGTGATTTGAATTGATCACTGTGCTTTCGATTATGATTTCTGGTGTTGTTTTGATTGCTCAAAACTTACTTGGCTGGCTTTGATTCACACAGCCTTGCCTAGCAAACCGAGATATTGTTTCTGTCGAGAATCGAACCTATCTAATCGTACTCATGTCTCAAGAAATTCAATCACACTTTCATCGTTTCGGATGGAGTTTCGGATTTCCTGTCTTTAGGTGTTTGTTTGCTGGTTCATTGGTGGATCAAATACTACAGAGTGGAAATAGAAAATAGAAACTTTTTGAGATGGTGAAAGCCAAAAAAGAGTAGACATGCTGTTTGAGTGCTGGAGATATATCCTCCTTTATGTTATTGTATTCTTCTACTTTAGTTGATTTTGCTGCCATCATGGTTTGATTGTTGCCTTCTTGCTTTTCAAGTTGACGGCCGTTTCAAACTCAGTGAGGTAATTGTCCAATGAATATAGGGAGATGTATTAAATTTTTAGGGAGAAACTGTTTTCGATTCTTTTTGAGCATTTATGCTTGTGTCACCTGGTTACCATTTAAAATTGATTTGCTCTTTTAATTTGTAGTTTTGATGTTTCTTAATGGGCATATTGCTTTGCTAAGTGGGCGAATCGGGTCTTGATTAAATGATGTTGCGAACAAAGGCAACATAATTGGATAGTATCGACTAATACCTTTGGAGTCAGATGATTTGCTATTTGTGTAGAAGAATATTGTATCACAACTGTCCATCATTGTCTCTTTGTTACTCTTCTCGACACTGGGACACTGGGACCATGTTTCATCCCCCAGGGAAGCTAGAGCAGCGTTTTCTGTGCTGAACCTTTTAGGTTCTGTCTGGTGATAAGTGAGAGTAGGCTAAAATTACAGAAAGGATATCTAGTCGGGTATTGGTCTATATCAGGACAGATTTACGGATTCCAAGTTTAAGAACATCATAGTTTTTAAAGCAGCTGTGTTCAGTTCAAGTGTAGCCATGTCGTTTAGAAGTGGGATTTCTCTAGCTGTTAGGATGATGTGTACTTGATATTGATGTTGATGTTTGTTATGCTCCCTCTCGTGTTCAAGCTAATCTTTATCTGTCAAACTAACAGGTCAAGCACTCGTGGAAGCAACCGAATCTGCTGAATTAAAGCCTTCAGAAGGTTCCCTTGATAGAGGTGAATGCTGAATTGTTGCTTAGATTTTCTTTATTGTTGATGTTGTTACAAGGAACACTGATGATGTTTTCATGGAATTAACATGTGTGAAAATTGTATGAGTTCAGATGCATTTCTTGCACGGCTTGAAACCGAGAAGAGGAATTCATTGATCAAAGCATGGGAAGAAAGCGAAAAGAGTAAAGCAGAAAACAAGTGAGTACCCTTCACTGAATCGGGAATGGTTTGCGTTAGATCTTCCCATGCCAAATGAGAGAACAGATGCTCATGACTATAACATGCAAAAGCTGACAACATTTCAATGCGAGTCTAATTTGGAGTTTAGATGTTAACTGATGTAGTAGTTCCGATTTTCTGATTTATATCAAACAAGTAGTTTCGGATTGGTAGCACATGATGAAGTCGATCTGCCTCATCTTATTCTTGTCATGAGACATACGCTCTCCACAGATCTCTCCTGTATTATCATATCGGGTTTAAATAGAGTATGATCCTTCCTTTTTGTTCCCACAGAGCGCACAAGAGGCTGTCTTCTGTGGATGCTTGGGAGAATAGCAAAAATGCTACCATTGAAGCAGAATTGAAAAAAATGGAGGCAAGTTTTCTGTATCTATGGAGTAATCTACTCCTTTCTGCATTCAAAGAGTTTTCAGCTTCGTATGCTGATTTAATGCTCGAGTGGCTACGGTCTTGTAAGTTTGGGAAGTGAGTTGGTGACAATTGCACTTTGGATAGTAGCATTTCTAGTGCTCATCAGATTTTTCCATGATGATTAACCTTTTTGCTGAATTCTGAAGTCTTGTACCTTGATTAGTTTGATCATTCTTATAGCTTCGCTTCGAAATTACAGGAAAAGCTAGAAAAGAAGAAGGCCTTATATGCGGAGAAAATGAAGAACAAGATTGCTATCATCCACAAGGAAGCAGAGGAGAAGAGGGCAATCGTCGAAGCCAAAAAAGGAGAAGACATTCTCAAAGCCGAAGAGACGGCTGCAAAGTATCGTGCTACTGGAACAACTCCTAAGAAACTCTTCGGATTCTTTTAACGACAGTGTGACTCGGTGTTTTACGTAGTGAAAGGAAAAAAGACTCAACTTAGGGAAATAGGATTGGCTTGATTTGTGCGTTATTTATTCTTGCGTTCGTTTTGTTGGTGGATGTACGGTGGATAGAAGATAGAAAAAGCTTTGTCTGAAGTTTACGTATGCACATGCGAAGAAGTGTGAACAAGATACAGATGTTATTAGTCAAAATGTGTGATTATTATTCGTCGAGGTATTTCATTACGTTCATGTCCTGCTGATTCTCTCCATTTAGGCGTTATTTCTTTTTATGTTCAAAGGTATAGTAACTATTGAATTCTTAAATTTTGATTATCAAAATGATACTTAAAATTAAGTTTTATTCGCACAAAATAATGCGGAAGAATGTTGTCTATCTGGCACGTTAAGCTAAGGCTATCTCGACTACGATGGAAAAAGTTATGTGGGGATTAGAATGGAGATAGGCACTCGATGTAGAATAAGTGGTACCAAGCAACGTATGCACTATAAGACTCACACGAGTAAACCCATTTTCCTGTGGCGTGTGTTGAATGAATGACTAAATGATTAATGCTGATATGATTTGCTAATTAATTTGACACGCACAGTATTAGAGAGAGGGGTCACACCTATTGAAGAGGATTAGGCTAGAAGATAATGTGGCAATCTACGATGCGACCCATCGACAGTGCCGTGTTAATGCGGGGAACGCCATCAAAGACCTACAGGGTGAATACTGTTATCCAAACTAGTTCTGTGAATATCAGTACACGACAATGATAATTCGCTAGTACCCTTACGTTGTGTGATTCGATGGTGGTTTGATGCTAACTCATGACAGTAACTATTACGTAATTTACACGTTGTCGGTATAAAGTTTTCATACGCGTATAGTGACGATCAAATGTATTTTTTATAAATTTATCGTGATATATTAATTGTTATATAAATTACATATTTTAACATAATATATGTTACGGAATGATCACACGTGATTCGATATATTAAAATAGGACTTATATTCATATGTATAGAATAATATAAAATACAATCTTTTAAGAAAAAATGGGATTAATTAGTTTAATTCAAATGTGTCAAACAACCATACGACATGATTAATTTGGATTACTTTTTATGCAAACATTTTAACTAGATTCTCACATGGGGGATTAAATTATCTCAGATGGATAAGTTATTCTTTTCTTACACTGTAAAATGTCAAAATAGACATGAAATAAAATGATTGAATGAGAGATTATTAGTCCTATTTCACCCTTTTAATCATCAAAACAAACACCTCCAAAGTGGTACAAATAAGATCAGGATATAGTTTCTCTTTTTTAAAATAAAAAATAAAAAATCTTAGGTATCAGAATTTATGAGACATTAAAATTGTTAATTGATTATGAAAATAGGCAAGTAGAACAGAGTAAGAAACTCACTCTCCGAAGTCTAAGATAGTTAACCAATCTACTAGAGTGACTCTTAAGACTCTTGGCCTGAACCGTCAACTTATCTCAATGAAAACATGTAATGAGTTAAAGTGGAAAAAAGACATAATCCAACAAAAACTATTGTACTTGTACTAATAAATTATCAATCACGAAAAATGACGATGTCATAAAGAAACTAAAAGACCTAAACATGAACCGTCAACAAATCGCAGCAAGACGGTGTATAAACTCAGAAAGCCTTGAAATCAGAAAGCTGAACAGCGACCTCGCTCCAACAGAGTCATAGCAAACTACCAAGCAGCCGTAACAAGCTTTCCATCAATCGAATCAAAATGTACGCTATAACAACGAGATCATGTACAGAATGTCGGCGCTCCATGGTAAAGAGTTGTTTTCCTTTCCCATGGATGGTCAAGCTAAGTATTTGAACACGTTCGGGTTTTCCTTGTCTCTCTCGAGATAATCACGAGTAATGAGATCTTCAATCCTCTTCTTGA
>LIEC01007507.1:0-15372 GCA_001925005.1 Drosera capensis
GGGCACCACCACACATGAGAGATTCTTCTTAGCTTCGAGAGCTATTTCAGCATATAAGAGGTAGCCCATTTGAGGATGGATTTGAGTAGTATTTTGATTTAGAGGTTGGATCGTTGGCCAATAAGTCATCCCAGCGCATGGATGACAAGCAAAGTCATATCTAACCGATAGAAAGCATCCTACTCCTTTAAAAGAGACGCCATGCGTCTTATTCTAGAAATGACATAAGTTGTCTTTTCTCATATATTTTTATAATTAATTTATTGATAATTTTAATTTAATAATTTTATCTGTAAAAAATTTAAAAAGTTAATTCACTCCACAAGTTCCGCATGGGACTGGCGAGGATGACATGGCGTGGTTGTGCTGTGTGGGCCCACCTTCGGCTGGTGTGGTCTTCTTTTTCACGTGGTGCCATGGCTGCACTTAATACTCCGTTATTGTTATTCACGTAGGTGCCGAAATTGAATATCGTTGATCTTATTGATGCGTTGCACTGAGGAATTACTTACTACTCCACTTCGGATGAATACGATTTCAAAGGTGTGATGTTAGATTGATTGGCTAATAAAAATTTTATTGATTATTTTAAATTTAGCATTCATATATATTATCTTCGTTATAAAAAAATTACAATCTAATAATTTGACATCATAATTTATACGTATATTAATTTTTAATGTAAAGATTCTCTAATTCTTGGACTCTGTGAGTAAGAGGAGTGAGAGAAAAAAAATGATTAATTTCATATGATAAAAAATAAAAAATAAAATAAATTTTCGCATTTTATTGAATTTTTTAATATATTAATATTAAAAATGTTATAATTTTTTTGAAGGAAGAAAATAAAAAGGATTGAGGAATGATTGGGGGTACTTCAAGGCGCTTCTAATCCTGCTAGGGGTGTACCCAACGCAATTATTATAGGGCCAATTCATAAACAAGCGTGAAATGAACTTGATTACGAGGATCTGATTTATAATGTTTTTTTAATAACAAGAAATTAATTTTATTAAAAATTTGAATCGATGTTAATAAACCAAATATATTATTTATATCTCAAATAGTGCTACATTAACATCACAAATATAAACCCAATAACAATCAGAGCTATTGCCACACTTATTCAGATATTATATCATAAAATCATTTTTATCAATAATTCGAAGTATGAAAGATTATCCACTAAATATATATTTTCTTAACACTCTTCCTCTCATGAATGCTCATAGGAACATGAAGTATGCACAACATTGATCCAAACCAAATCAATTATCAATTTTTATATATAATGTTCACATAATAAAACACATAGATAATAATAAAATTGGATAGATAGAAATTAAACTTTCATATTATATCTATTATATTATTTATATCTTAGTATCCTATAAATTTAGCAATATTTTGACATAAATCGAATATCCATGTGTCTTTCGTTTTTGGTAATTTCATTTGTTATCATTGTTGTGAGACTTATTATAGGAAGTAGTTGACAGATAAGTTAGTGTAAGTTATTATAACGGTGAAGAGGTATTTTAAACTTTTTGTTCGCTACTAAACATTTGTAAAACAAATTTGATTAACATGGTTGAGAATCAAACATCACTTTGAGTATGAATTGAGATCCTTAGCTGTCGCCTCCCCTCTACTGTCCGCTGTTGGGCTCTATGGACAGTTGGATTGTGATCCAACCGCTCAAAAAAACATAAAAAAACATTTAAAAATATTATTTTTAAGGATTTATTTTTAAGGTTTAAGGTTCAATTTTATAAAGTTAGGTATTTATTTTTGGGGTTTAGAATTTCTTTTTTGGGATTTAGAGTTTTATTTTTGAGGTTTAGGGTTTTATTTTTTGCTTCATTTTGGGATTTAGGGTTTCATTTTTGGGATTTATGATTTCATTTATTTTTTTAGGATTTATTTTCAATTTAGTGTGTTCAAATATGTTTTATGTCTTGAAAATTTTTGGACCGTTGGGTTGAGGAGCCAACAACAAAACAGAGATCTTCGACTGCAAACGATCTTCTTCCCTTTGAGTATATATATCATAAAACATTTTTTTCCTTGAGTGTTTATCATAAAATATTAGTCATAGTATATGTTACTTTTTTCGTTCTAAATTATCACTAAACAGAATGATTTCACACGGTGATTTATTAATATGTTGAAAATAGAATAGACTAGCCAAATGCATAAGGTGATCACAGTATCACTAAATATATTGACTATGGACGAATCATAGATAAATTTTTAACAAAAGCATACACCATCGCAAAACACCCAGATGTAATGATCTATCTTCCTGGAGTCTGGAAACTAAATGGCAAATTACTAGAGAGCTGGAGAAATCATAGAGGTTGAGTTGATGAGTTACAATTTCAAAAAACAGGAAAAAAGGGTAAAAGATAAAAGTTTTTTTTTCAATAAAAGATGAGAATTTTCATTTTCTAAGGTAGCATTTACGGCTGGGTTAGATCCAGAACATCACACGAATCCTGTCTCAAAAAAGATGGAAAATTGGACCAAAGTCCATAGACAATGCAACTACTACGTATTACATACATTATATCGTGTATAACATCCGATAGTCTTAGTAGTATGTTGACGTACACGAGACTTGAGACTTGAGACTTGAGAGTACCACAGCCTAAAGAAACCAAAGGTTCATAGCAACTAGTGGAACTCGTCCAAGGCAACACCATTTGCATGTGCTACTTCTCAACTTTCTAATGCAGGATATCAGTTCATGCTTTTCGCAAGACGAAGGCCAAGGTAACATGGCAAAAACTTCACATAACAAACACCACCACAATTTCGAGTAGACAGGAACACTGAATATTATTTCCAACAAATTTCAACAAATTATGCATCATGATATTCATAGACAGACATTAGTACACGGAATACTAATCATGCCGGTGGTAATAGGAATCCCCATTCCTGATTCCTCGTCTGCACTAGCCTCTTGGTGTCCTTTTTAAGAGTTGCGATGAGGGCCGTGCCATTTCAGATTTCAAATATGACGATCCGATTACGAACATATTTAAAGTCCAGGCCTTCGACTAGCAGTGTACAGCAGCATGTAAAGCGTTTCATATATGTCATCGATTGGTCGAACATCGCCGAGATGCTTCCCGTCCTGTGGAAGCTCTCAATCATGGCCTTGTCCCATCTGTTATTGGCAAACAGCCCAGAAGTGCCGCAGCTAACCAAAAAATAACAAAAACAATAAGACAAGAACAAGTCCACCGTCAGCACAATTTAAACACTCTTTATTTGCCTAAGGTATCAACGAGTTCTCACCAAATGGGACAAACAATCATGAAAAAAGAACCCCGAGCATAATAGGTTAAATATTAGAACTTGGAAGTACCTGAAAGCTTGGTCCAAGGAAGTCATGATATGGTTTTGCACAGTTTGATATGGTCCAAGGAAGTCAACGAGTTCTCACCAAATGGGACAAACAATCATGAAAAAAGAACCCCGAGCATAACAGCTTAAACATTAGAACTTGGAAGTACCTGAAAGCTTGGTCCAAGGAAGTCATGATATGGTCTTGCTCAGTTTGATAGTCTCATTAAGCAGGCGATTCACACAAGCCTTGACTTCACTAGGCAAGATTAACGAAGAGGGCACTGCCTCCATAGAATAAAGAAGAAGTCTCATGATCAATGATAAATACAAATTCTTGTAATCATATCCCCACACATTATCATCCCTTAAGGGACATTTCTAACAAACCTGTGTGCCGTAAAATGTTGGTCATTTTAGTATGAGGCAAAAAAGCGAATGTCAATAGGCAGCCAATGAAGGTACATGTGAGCTTACAGTATCTTCAGCTATCGCGAAGAACCTTCGCAGACCTTTGACAGCAAAAACACTTCTCCTTGACAGAGAAGGGCAACCGAAGAGAGCAACTGTTTTTAACTCACGGCCTGATAACCATCTGTAAAATCAAAAATGATAAGGATTAAAGTCCGGGTTAAAGGAGCTTAATACTTAATTAGGATATGACAAACAGACAGAAACCAACTAGCATAAACCGACAAACTGTAAATGTCCTTAAGGTTAGGAATCTCAACCACGTTTTAAATTCATTTTTATTCCCTTCAACTCCTGCTCATATTTTCATCGGCCAAAATGTGTGTGCCTCAAGGACTATAATTCCAACAATGACTTTATTTTACATCTTCCTGTTCAAAGTGGTTTCTAATTGACGGGCAATTTCAGAGGATGGACATCTACCTATTCATGGTTCTTATCCAATGCAAATAGAAAAGAACATAGATAACCATGCTAAGTAACTTGTTTATGGTAGATGAAATATTTGTATCGTCTTTATAGTACCGGCATTTAGCAACATACTTGGAGCTAAAAGAGCACTGATATTGAGTCAAACTTCAAAGGTATTCTAAAACTTTTGAAGGCAAAAGGCCAAAGAATGCTTAAATTTTACTTCATCCGGAGTCGATCCGTATGCTCTTTAACATTAGAAAGCCATACACACCAAGACATTGAAATTCAATTAAACCGTCTTATCCTTCAATATGGTTCCACATCTATCAGAATTATTATCTTCATCACCTGCAGCACTTTCAATCTTGCATCACATTATTTCAAAGGAAAACTGAATCCCCTCATCTATCAGAGTTGGACATTATCGATCCCAATCCTTAAAAAAACAATGCACATTGCAATCAACTCAAAAACTCATCATGATCAACCAAAACAACCAATCACACTGCCCTAAAAGCAATCACAACAAACACCAAACGAATCAAACACACCACATTTCATCATCCCACTTAAAACAACCCAAAAATCATCTGACTTGGCTATTTCCTGGTTATCCTTCCCAGACCTCTCTGCCGCAAACTTCAAGAAGCTACGAGCATACCCTTCCTCGAAACAACGAATCTTGCACCGCATTTCGGGCAGGAAATTAACGTCCCTGAAGTACCCCTCATCATACAAATACCTAACAAACCTCTGCACATCACTTGACAATTCTTTCACATTCACCTCCTCTTCATCCCCAACTCTCATTCTCTTCATCTCCTCACTACCCTTTTGAGTAAACACTTCATACAAGCTCTTCCCCTTTACCACACCCTCATTTTCCCCTCTTTGATTCTTCACCAATTCCTTCAATTCCTCCTCCAATTCCACTAAAGTTTTGTTCTTTGAGGCTTTGGTGACAAACCCATTTGGTTGTTCATTGGTTTGGGGATTTGGGATCAACCCAAGTGCTTGCTTGAAGAGAACATCAAGGTGATGGGTTTCTTCTTGTTTGTATTCTTGGGGTTATTCACAGTAGGGTCTAGGGTTTTGGGTCTTAGGGTTGAAAGATGGTTTTGTGAATTGATATGGGATTACGGGGATTGAGGCGTTTGAGGAATTTGATGTGAAGTCTGGAGAGAAAGTGGAGGTCCTTGGGTTTGAAGATTGGAGGATGGGCACGGAAGAATTGAGGTAATTTGTTGGTTTATGGTCTATGGTCTATGGTCAAGGAAATTTCGAACGGCTTTGGTGCATGTGTGTTTTACAAACTCAACTTCATCCAGTTGGTCTATATCATTTAGTACATTCACCATAAGATCTTGATTTGCTTTCAAATGGATCAAATCAAATAGATATATGTAGGTTTTGTAGGGATTCATTGGGAATTGGGAGAGTGCGAGACAAGAGTTCAATATTCAAATTGAGTCTTGAACAAAATACACGTGTGAATTGAATCTAATTATGAATTCAAAAATTTTAATTGATAATTTATTGATAATTCATATATATATTTAAAATTATATACACATTCTCAACAATCTCTCTAGCGATGCACTCCAAGCCTTACTACCCGTTCTCTTGTCGCGGAGCAACGAACACAAGTGTCTTATTATCTTTTGAGTACTCGGGCCTATCTCACTCGACCCAACAAAGATTCCAATATTAAAATTGAGCATTGGATAGAATATATATGTGAATTATATCCAATTGTTAATCCAAAAATTAAAACTGATAAGTTATTGTTAGTATATTCTATTCTTTTTTTTTTTCACGATCGATGTGGCTAAGGTTATTCACACATCCTCAACGGATTTAGATGTGTCCAATGTGTTATGCTACATCGTGATCTATAGTTAATCTATCTCATAAATCGGAACAGGTAAGTGTATTACTGATCCAGTTTTGCTTGGAATAGCATTTTAAGCATTTGTAGATGATTTTATGCATCTTAATATGCACTAAATCAATCTAAATGCAGACACAGTCTGGCAGAACAAACTGCCTAAAATCAATAAGTTAAATTTTCCCTATGCTAATAATCAAACGCAGTGACTAACATACGTCACATGAAAATTCAATACTAATGGACAAGACCATTACAACAAAGGCACTCTGCCCCATTACAACACAAATTAAACATATTACATAACCGAGGGAGTGACCCATGTGTAACAAACTCCAGCACATTACAATAGATATGAACAAGTTCATGTGCAAGTTCATAAGATAGTGCCTTGTACTCTAGGAGGTGAGCGAGAGAAAACAACATCAGGGATCTTCCATGCTCGTTGGACAAGCCTATCCTTCTATTTAGGAGTGAAACCTCTAAGCAAGCAAGTCTCATCAAGAATTACTCTCTGCACTTGCCTCATCAATACATGAATAGAAGGAGATGTACCTCTGAATATAATCACATTCCTCTCCGTCCATATGGTATAAATCATGGCCGAAAAGGATATTCTTCCAATCACCTTGTGGAATGCACGACTCGTTAGTCTTCTTGAGTACATGGTGAAATTTTGTAGGCATGATCCTACAGGGGAAAGTACACGACATCTTGTTGCCCATTCATGTACGAATGGTCTAAGAAAAGGACACCTGAAAAATAAATGGTTATGGTTCTCCATGACAGTCATGCAAAACACACATTTACTTTGGTGTCTGAATCCCATAATGATCAATCTGTCCTGTGTATGTAGCCTCTCATGTACAGCAAGCCAGCATACGAAAGCATGCCTTGGAATGTGCCATTTACCCCATATTAGATCATACCATTGAACCGGCAGCTTCTTTTTCTTAAGAGCTTCCCATGCACTAGATGAAGAGAACTGCCCTGATTTCTCCAAAGTCCATGTACAACCATCCGACCCCCCATGAATAATAGAAAATACTATCCCTTGAAGGTAAGAAATGAGATTTTGAGGGATAGTCCATGAGCTTTCTTGCATAACACATTCAAGATTTGCATCCCTTGATATACCAGAAAAATAAATCAACCCATTAGTCACGTTAGCACATAAAGGACCAGTGTCATACCATTTATCATACCACAGTGAAATTGTAGTTCCATCACCAACTTTCCATAGTAAGAATTTTTGGATAACAGGTCGCAACTCCAAGATCTTCTTCCATGTTCATGAACTTGCCTTCGGTATTTTCATGGACCAAAAGTTAACCCTGTGGATTAAGTTACCTTTTATCCATAAAGACCAAAGAGAGTAAGGTTGAGTGATAAAATACCAGATATGTTTCAGCATCAGAGCTCTATTCCATACTCGGAGGTCCTTCACACCAAGACCCCTTCCTCATATGGAAAACAGATATCATGCCATGAAATCTATGCTCAGTGAAGATCATTTCCATAGGAACCGTGAACAAATCTGTTTAATCTCATCAAGCACAGCTTTTGGCAAAATAAACATGGCACTCCAATAAGACTGAATTACGTACAAAACATACTTAATGAGTAAAAGTCTCCCAGCGAAAGATAGAGTCTTGTTAGCACAAGATTGAGCCTTATTCCTTATGGAATGAATAAGGGATCTACAATCTCTAGTACTCAACCTGCCAGCAATAAGGGGTACCCCTAAATAACGAACAGGGAGAGTACCAAGGGTTAAACCCCAAGCTTGCAAAATTTGGTCAGCATGGGGAGAGTAACCACCGGTTAGGAAGATCTCACTTTTACGTGGATTAGGTTTCAGTCCAGAGTAAGAGGAAAAAACATCCACAGCCGACTTCATAAACATGGAAGACTGGAAGTTGCCCTCAAAGAAAAGCAAAATATCATCGGCAAAGAATAAATGGTTGATCCTAACCTTTTTGCACCTTCAATGGTGGTCGAAGGTTGGATCAATTGCTTTCATGTTTAGAATTTCTAAGAAGATTTCCATAGCAAGTATGAAGAGATATGGAGATATGGGATCACCTTGTCTAAGTCCTCTAGAACTGAAAAAATATCCATGAAGCTCTCCATGTATGCTAACAGAGAACATAGTCCCAGATACAGCAGCTCGAACCCAAGTAATCATCCTATCAAGCATTCCAAAAGCTTTCAAAGCTTTGAACAAGAATTTCCATCTGAGAGTATCATAGGCCTTCTGCATATCCACCTTAACCGTAATGCGCGGTAGATAAGGTTTTGCATGGTAACCCTTCATAATCTCCTGAGCAAGGAGGACATTATCAGCTATTCTCTTGTCACTCACAAAAACAGCCTGGTTAGGTGATATGACTTCTCGGAGGTAAGGAGAAATCCTATTAGCCATTATCTTGAAAATTCATTTATAGATCGTATTTACGCAAGATATAAACCTATAGTCCTTCACCGAAGAAGGATTATCACATTTAGGAATTAACGCCAAGTTAGTAGCATTAACTTCCCTCTAATCTATCTTATAAAAGATGCTACATGTTGAAGTAATTTCGATGTGACACAACCAGACATTGTTTTATACGAACTTGTCACATAACATCAATCATTAATATAGAAAAATCATTGATGTTATAACAGTCGTCAACATTGTCGTTGTAAATTATACTTTTTCTTTTCATGGATTGCATTTTGTTTTATTGTGACGTCTAGTTTAAAAAATAATTATTTTGTTAAATTTGTGAGAAGGATTATAGTTCATAGGATGTAATTATTGCAACCTCTTCATCCTGATATTTGTAATTTCGTTCGAGTTTTGGAAAAAATATAAATCGTGAAGGCCAGTCCTGGTAGGTCTTCGTCTGGGCCTTTTTCTTTTATTTGTTCAGGAATATCCCTCTACTATAGGGCCCATCATAGTTGCGTTGCAGCTCATGGACCATTGGGCCAGCCCACTGTTGTTTTATGGATGGATCAGCGACACTTTCATGTCTGCAATCAGCATTACAGAGCGTATATTAGCTCGATGCATTGATGACTGCTAAGTAAAAACGGTAAGAAGATGTTAACGTAGCATTATCCAATAATCTAATACGGTCTTTTTTCTTTCTTAACTATTGAATCAAAGAATAAAAAAATCAAAACAATTTTAGATTCAATTATCTAACAATTGAAAAAAAAAATCGCAATAGTTTATCGATTAATGCTTCACTTTCTTTTTCCGTAGTAAAAATGGATTACCCTTGAGCAAAATTATTCCTTTTTATCAATAACTAATGTAAAATTTGGATTGATGACATGGAAAAAAAGAATAGAATGGCATATTCTAAGGGAACGGGAAAAATCTTATTTTTATTACATATGACATTAAAATGGAGCACTCCGTGTGAAATTACATTCTTCCTTCAATAGCACTTTTCATTTCTTAGTTATCTAAGGATTAGATTGGTTTCGTTTTGAGATTTGTGTTGTTTCTGTCAAAATTTCAGTCCGATCCGAGTTCGCCCCTTTTCATGAAACGTGCGCGGAACTACATCCTATTAGACTAGGGGTAGTCTAGTAATTTCATCTGTATGCGGAGTAGTATAAAAAATCCTATTAATACTAGGGTTAAAGAATTCGATTCTAGCAGACAAAAAAAAGAAAAAAAAAAAGAAGTTTGTAATCCTTGATTTGAGAAGAATCAATCGATCTGTCGTTTATATGTGGACGTAACCCAATTTGGAATGAATTACGTTAATCTTGTATTGATTATTGTGATTTGCGTTGGATTTTTGCTTGTTTTGCCTTTCAGATTGGATTTGGGAGTTTCAATTGCAAGGTGGAATTGGTGAAGTCATTTGTTCAACCTCAAGGAGCTTCTTTTTTCAGTTTGTGTCTTTGTTTTGTTGGTCATGTGTTCCTGTAGGTGTCTGTGTATGTCTTTATGGTATTGGTAAGAGTTATAATCCCATGAGGGGTCCATGACGATTCCCCTGCTTGTATTACTTAATTATATATATAAAAAAATTGATAGCCTACTAATTAACTAATTAGAACATATAAAACCAAAATATAAAAAAAATCCGTACCTTCATATCATATATAGTAATTGATTGATATGGTCAAAGATTCGAGTAGTAATTGTTTAAGAAGGCATTTCTCTATTTCAAATAAAAATAATATTCTTTCCGTCAGTGAATTATTTATAATAGTTTGAAAAATATATATATTGAGATAAAATTTGACTCACGTTACGAAACCATCAAACATCATTTTTTTGAAAAATTATCGTGAAATAATAATAATAATTTAAGTTATGTATTTTAATGTGACGCTAATGACATAATTTTTTTGTATCATTAAGACGATAAATGAAACTATTCAAAATACGTATTGAATAATACATTACATTTAATATGGGATGACTATATACTTTTAGATCTTAGTCCTTTTTATATCCGTGTACGCAAATCCATGTATGTATGAATGAATGTCTATCTCTAAAATCTGTGATGTTGTCATGTATAAAGTACTTGACACGCAGTTTGTATTCGATTTCTCTGAAGTTATCGCATCTTAGATCCCAAACTTTGCTCGACATAAAAAGTGAATTTGCACGTTTGGTAAAATGGGATATGAATGAAAAGCTAGGTAACATAGCTTTGCATCTGTACCTACCATTTAATAATATGCTTTAAACGGAACCTACCAACCTGCGCATATCAATGTTTTAGGAGACTGAGAAAGTTACAAGCACGAATCAGCTAACAGGAAATCAAAGCTGGCTTGGTTCGCCTCCATAATTACAGCATATGGTAGCGTGGTAGGTGCCTAGGTGTGGTCAATACACTCCATAGTTTAATTCATTGTAGGTTAGTGATGAAGTGTAAATGAAAAGGGTGAGCATAGAAGTTCATGTTGAAATAAGGGCAAGTGCCACTGAACTTGTGATCTCATGGCGTCACCTATTTTTTGATGTTATGTTTTGAGATTAATTTTATTAAAAATTTGAATTTATTATATAATAAACTTATTACGGTTCTTAATAATGCATCATATACATATATGCTAAGGAATTAAATAAGATGGATGAATTATAATTTTTTGAAATAATTTTTCTTATTGAAAGTTAATAATTTTGGATAAACATTCCGGTTTATTTTTCATTATTCAAAGAAAAAGGATTCTGATGCAACTATCTGATGTACCATGTTGAACAGTTCAAACATTTGTTTTAGATGTATTGTTATAAAATATTATTCCCTTGTTTTAAATTTTTTTATTATGAAACACTAATGATTAATTAAATTATGAATTTTAATTTTGTATTAGGTAATAGCAAGCACACCAGACATTCAATATTCAGTCTGCGTCTGTGCAAAGTATCAATCTAATCCCAAGGAATCTCACTACACTGTAGTAAAGAGAATCTTGAGAAATCTCAAAGGAATTCCAAACCTTGATGTATGCTATCCCAGTGAATCGGATTTTACACTGATAGGTTTTTCAGATATAGATTTTATAGGTTATAGAGTTGACAGAAAAAATACAAGTGGATCATGTCAATTCATTGATACAAAACTGATCTCTTGGTTCAGCAAGAAATAAACTACCGTAGAATACATAGTTACAGAAAACTGTGCTTCATAAATACTATGGATGACATCATAGCTTGCAGACTATGATATGATATTCACTGAAATCTCAATATTTTGTGACAACACGTCTACAATTGTTATTACAGAAAATTCAATATTTCATTCAAAAACCTAATATATTAATATCAAATATCATTTTATCACAGCCGTCCTTGTAAAAGCTATGAAAAGGGGAGTAATCGTTATTTGCATTAGTGCATGAACTAAAACTAAAAGAAGAGAGATTACCCGATGTAGACATTTGGCCAGCTCGTAGCTAGCTAGGTAGGGCGTTGGATAGTCTTGTTGGTTCCCTTTGAAGACTAGCTTTTTCCTTTTCTCGTATCATAACTGTTTTTGTTTAACCTTTGAGCTTTTTCTTTCATAAATAGAATGTAGAAATAGATTAAGCTACTTTCGTTTTCAGAGTACATACTTCAGTCACGTGTATAGCTAAAGGTATTAAAGTTTAATTCTTTCTTGATGGTCCATGACATGTACTCCAATTTACTTGGAAATTTAAAGATTTTTGTACGGAACTTGATTGATACCAGCAATTATTTAAGGGGGTGTTTGATATTGTTGTCAAGATTAAAAAAATCAATATTAAAAACAAAAATAAAAAAAAAGTTGTAAAAATCAAAATCAGCTTTTTAAATTAAATGATATTGTATAAAAAAAACCGTGAATACTGTATTTTGATGAAATCGAAAATAAAAACAGAAAATAATTTTTATTTTTTTATTTTATCCGGATAAGAAATAAAAAACATAAATATTATCAAATAATTTAATTTCATTAAACAGTGAAACGAAAACAAAAAATATGAATCAATAACCATATGAAGCATGCCCCAACCGATTCAATTGATTTCAACTTCACAATAGACTCGTGCTCAAAGAACAAAAAATTGTTTTTGAATTTTCGTGATTTTCTTCTCGTGCTTTGGAATTAGATACTGTTATCAAACTAGTTCATTCTACCACGGCAAAACACTATACCGTTTAATTATGTCATAATTTCTCATGTATTGATTTCATTGCAATGCGATATAGAGATTAGATTTGTTGAGAATAGTTTCCATTGCCCTTGTGGGTCGAACAAAACAGAACTTTATACAAACTCATCATGTAACAACACCAAAATTAGTTAAACTTGCCGTCTTTTATCAAATGTGTAAAGAAGAGCTACTTGTCATGTTTATTTTTTTCGTGTTATCATAGGCTAATTTGATCATACCAGAACCTAAATCAAACAAATATGTTGTCGCTCCTGACTCGAGTAGATAGTACCAGTATGTATGGTATAAAGAGACAATTGTTTTTTTTTTTCCGTGATTTTGTTTTTTTTTTTTTCCTTGTGGAGACATACCGAGAATCATCTCTCACAATGCTCCTTTTGTCACGAATTATTTATAAGTATTTTAAATATATCTATCGAGACGAAATTTGATTTATATCACGGGACGATCAAACATTATTTGTTTAAAAAATTATCATGAAACACTAATGATAATTTAATATATGTATTTCAACTTGACGTTAATGACATATTTTTTTGTATCATTAAGATGACAAATATAATACAATGACGGAGGATGTTGCATTTAATATAATACTAGCGATTATATTTTTCATTATGTATTTTGATGTAATAATAAATAATATAATGTGAATATAATTTTGTTTTAAAATTATAATTCGTGATATATATTATATTTGATATTTTAAAATAAATTTATAAAAAAACATATCAATTATTCATCGCACCAATCATTTATAATATCATTATTTTTTTGATTTATATATATATAAAAAGTGTAACTTTTTTGAAATGGATGAAGAATAACCGAAAGAGGTGGTCCAAAGTCTCCAATGGTTTATTTGAACGAGAACTCTCTTTTTTTGGGTCATGAGAACGAAGACTCTGTAGTCTCTCGTATTTGTACCTAACCAGTGTACATAAATAACACTCTTTCTCCTTTCCTCCTCTGTTCTTCTACAAACACAACAAACACTGACCTCAAAACATCATCACCATTGAAACAAACCATCAAAAAAAAAAAAAAAAAAAAAAAAATCAACTTGCCAAAGATCCAATTTGATTAGGGAGTTGGAGAATGAGTCGTTTGGCGCCGCTGAGCGAGGAGCCGGTGAACGAGGAGGAGAACAACAAGAAGATGATGAAACAGAGGAAAATGAGTATGGTGTTGAGGAGAAGCCAACAAAAATGGAAGAATTGGGTGAAGACACATTTGTCTGTGTTTTCGGTGTTTCTGAACAAGAGACCTGATCTCAAGATTCTTCTCAGTGTTCTCGCTTGCCCTCTTTTTCCTATCTCAGTTCCCAGCAACTCCAACAACAACCCTTCTAATAATCTGTCATCCTCAGCCCTCCTCCAGGTTAGTTCTTCTATCATACCAGAACGAAAACATGTTTGTTTGGACCAACCGACGAAAACGTGTTCGCACTTCTCATAAAAATTATACAAGCACATCCCCAAAATAATGCGACATTAGAGGTATATATAACATAAACAAACCCGTATAGACGTACATGAAAAACCCAACATCGTGAATTCAAAAAACCGAATTCGTTTCGAAGTACTTGGAATTCCTAATGTGAAAGTGAAATCCCAACGCGTATTGGAGAGAATTGAAATCAATACACAACCCAATCAATAACACCAGGGAAAAATATTGGATATGAGTGTCAAGTTAAAATCCAATGAATGACTGGGATTATAAATGTGTTGTTGATTCTGTATCGAAATTGTTTTCAGGAGACAGTCTCGACCTCAGCCCAATACATAATCCACCACTACAAAGCCGCAACAGGAATTAAACCCCTCTTCGCCAAAACTCCCATCACGAGCCTCTTCGCCACCGGCTCCGTGACCATGACGATGATGGACGATCCCTCCTCCTCCACCGCGGCGGCTTCGGCGGAGAAGGGGTGTTTCGTGATGTGGGAAATGGTGCCGGACATGTGGCTGATCGAGATCGTTGTTTCTGGGAATAAAGTGTTGGCTGGGAGTGATGGGAGCGTCGCGTGGCGGTATACGCCGTGGTTAGGGTCTCATGCGGCCAAAG
Organism: Drosera capensis; assembly: GCA_001925005.1. Lineage (NCBI taxonomy): Eukaryota > Viridiplantae > Streptophyta > Magnoliopsida > Caryophyllales > Droseraceae > Drosera > Drosera capensis. The sequence goes on from LIEC01007507.1 coordinate 14,867, forward strand.
GTGGGGTGAGGCCGCTGCGAAGGGCTCTTCAGGTTGGTGCCGTTCTCTGCTTTCTTTCTTGTTTTCGGGAAAGGTGTTGTATCCGATTTTCTTATTTTCTTTTCGGTGTTAAACCTGGTTTATATAAAACGATTTCATCCGATATCTAATTATATATATATATATTATATTTTCATAAAATTTAATATATATTTTTAATGATAGTTGGATTTTTTCAAGAAAGAAAAAGAAAGGAGATGACGAGATAGTTTGATTATATTAATATGAATTGAGTAATAAAAAAAAATAAGAATATTATAAATGAATTAAGACCGATAAAGAAAAACTGTTAGCATATAAATTGGGGTGAAAAAAATATATTAATAGATTTTTATTAATATGGAGTATTTTGTAAGTAATTACATGCAAACTTTTTATAATAAATATTTATAAATTTTGTTTCTAAGTTTATATTTCGAATAATTTATTATTAATAATATATATATATATAATTATTTTCGAAATTA
>LIEC01007508.1:0-22373 GCA_001925005.1 Drosera capensis
GTGACACAAAGTTTATACTGGTTCAGACACTCGATATCAATTGATATTCGAGAGTTTAGTCCAGTCTTCCCTTGGTGACTAGTGTAGTTGACTCAAGAGGGAAATATCACTATCCTCTTGTTTATGCTTACAAGTAACTTCCTTTTACAAGATCTTTATCTTGTATAAGGAGCAGAGAACCTAGATCTTTGCACAGCTCTGAATCCTGAGCTCTACTGCAAGAGTTGTTCTTCTGTATACTAATGATATTCCTCACTGCTTTCAGGACTTAGCTTTCTTGAGTACTCTTTGAATCTGTCTGATTGCTTTGCAATTTCTTGTACTCTTCAACCCTTTCTCAACAGCATTCACAATCTCAGCCGCACTCAAGCAAGCTTCACCGGTTCCTTTTTATAGGTCAAAGGAACGAACCTCACTTGTAGACAACTCACTATTCATGAGGGTCACTTTTCCACTAATGTTTGCCACCATCTCGTTTTCAACGCTGGCATTCCACTGTCCCAGTTTTCATGCCGTTGCTACTTTAATTTGAATCTGCACTTGACTGACTTCAAACCTTCGACCTCATGCTGACAATCATCTTTACTGCAATCCAGCCTGTTGTAATATCTCGTCTGCATACAGTCTCTGTTGCAACATCTCGTCTGCACACAGTCTCTGCTGCAACATCTCGTCTGCACAGTCTGATTCAGCTTTATGCCTTGCCATCGTGGTCTTCGTCTGCAAGCTCAGTCTTCCAAGTGAAGCCTTTAATTCTTTTGTTGCTTGTACATATATTAGATGTTCATCTAGAGTCCTTATAGAAGTCTACACCAGGTGGTCTGCATCAGCCCTCTGCATCTGCAACCGTCTGCACTCCTGCATCTGACCTCAACTGCAACTTCATACTTGACTTCTAGCCTAAACAATCTAACTATATTACAATTTATACATTTGAGTTTGTTATATCAATTTTTATACAAATGGAGGGATTGCACATTCCTATCAGGATCAAAAAGATCTATGTTAGATTAACATAACTAGATTCAACAATGATCACGTATATCAATATAATCAACGACATGGATCAAGTATAGGTGTGTAGCACGGAAATAACATAAAGTGTGGTCCGAAATAGAATGTTTATTTTCAACTGTTCCATCTTAAACTTTATCGAGATCAATCTTAAAACTGTAAGAGTACATAAAACTTTAAAATTATAAATCTATAGATACAACCTTAAAAAAAACTTAATCAACCAAACATATATTTGACACCATAGAAACACTACATAACAAACTCCTAATAAAATCCATAATCCTCAACTGATTTGACACTTATATGAGCAACATGCTCATGAAATACTTTGGGTGGCAATCCCTTAGTGAGCGGATCCACAAACATGGAGTTAGTACTGATGTGCTCTATGGACAATTGTCTTTTATGTACCTTTTCTTTCACGGCTCGAAATTTGACGTCCATATGCTTTGCCTTGGTCAAATTGCTGTTGTCTTTTAGCATAAAGGACTGCTGACCTATTGTCACACAATAGCTTGAGTGACCTTTTAATGCTATCCACTAGGCGCAGCCCAATAACAAAATTTCGCAGTCATACTCCTTGATTGGATGCCTCGTAACATGCTATAAATTCTATTTCCATTATGGAAGTAGCCGTAAGAAGTTGTTTGATACTTCTCCAAGAGATAGCTCCTCCAACAAGCATGATATAGCCTGATGTAGATTTTAGACTATCCTGACACCCAGCAAAATCGGAGTCGGTATACCCAATGATCTCAAGCTGATCCGACCTCTGATATGTGAGCATGTAATCTTTTGTTCTTTGTAAGTATGGCATGACCTTTTTGACTGTTTTTCAATGGTTTATTTTCGGATTGCTGAGATATCTGCCTAGTATCCTAATTATGTATGCTACATCAAACCTGAGCATATATTAGACTCCCTACAGCCGAAACATAAAGTGTCTTCTCCATTTTTTTGGTTTCAAAACCATTCTTTGGGCACTGATTGAGACTAAATTTGACTCCCTTAGCAACATAGGTGTCACCTGGTTTACAATCATGCATGCAATATCTCTTAAGAACCTTTTTGTGAGAGTCCGAGAACACCTTTAAGGCGGTCTCGATGTATCTGAATTCCTAATACAAAAGAGGGGTCACCAAGATCTTTCATTTCAAATTTCTTTGAAAAAAATCTCTTAGTTCGTGCAATAAGCCTATATCGTTGCTGGCAAATAGTATATCATCGACATATAAAACCAGAAAAATATGCTTACTCCCACTGAACTTATAGCATATACAGTCATCAGTTATATTTGGTTCAAAATCAAAGGATGTAATGACATTATGATACTTGTGATATCACTGACGGGAAGCTTGCTTGAGCCCATATATAGATTTCTTTAATTTGCAAACCATTTTCTTTGGATCTCCCGAAGCAAAGTTTTCTGGTTGCTGCATATAAATTGTTTCTTCAATATCACAATTAAGAAAAGCTGTTTTAACATTCATTTGGTGAAGCTCATGATCAAAATATGCCAATAGTGCCATTATTATTCTGAAAGAGTCTTTCAATGAAACTGGAGAGAAAGTCTCTTTAAAGTCAATGCCTTCCTTTTAAGTGTAGCCTTTAGCGACAAGACGAGTTTTAAATCTTATGATATTACCCTCTGAATCCTTCTTGGTTTTAAATATCCATTTACAACCAATGAGTTTGATACATTCGGGCAATGGGACAAGCTCCCAAACGTCATTGTCACTCATGGACTTAATCTCATCGCTTATGGCATCAATCCACTTTTGAGATTTAGAACTTTTCATGGCGAGACGGAAGTTGATTGGATCATCTTCCACAAGTCTAAAATCTATTTCTTGTTCCTGGAGAAAAATAATAATATCTTTCACCATTTCCAAGTTTACCTCATGTTCTTGGAGAAATACAATATAATCATCCGAAATTGCATTTCTCCTTTCTCTAGTAGATCTCCTTAATGACACTTCATGTTTTTGAGATTGTTGAGTTTGATCTTCATTAATAATATCAGGAATTTGATTAGCGAGATTATCAAGATTGTCTTGAACTAGAGTTATTTCATGATCCGTGTCAGGAATGACAATACTCTGATCATGATCAACAACAACTGAGGGAAAAGACACATGTTCTTTCTCAAAGACAAAATCTCTAACTTTACCTCCCCATCCTCCAAACTCAACATTCTCAAAAAACCGGGCATTACCCGTCTCAAAAAAAAAAAAAAAATAGTTCTTGAAGTGGGATCATAGAACTTATACCCCATTGACCTTTCAAAGTATCCAACAAAACAGCTACTAATTGTCTTAGAGTCCAGTTTCTTTTCATTTGGTCTATAAGGCCTTGTCTCAACTGGACAATCCCAAATATGCAAGTGCTTTATACTGGTTTTTTCCCAGTCCATCGTTCATATGGGGTTTTAATTGGAGCTTTAGTTGGAACTCTATTAAGTATATATGCTGCAGTTTTCCTCTTTTCAGAGTGAGTCTGGTAAGGTAATATGATAAATTATGCTCCTCACCATGTCTTTTAATATTCGGTTTCGTCTCTTAGCTATACCATTCATACTAGGACTACCTGGCATAGTGTATTTAGGAACGATCCCATATTCCTCTAGAAATTTCGCAAATGGCCTTGAACGTTGTTCACCTGAATCATCATATCTACCATAGTATTTCTCCACAACGGTCAGATTTAACGATTTTAATTCTTTTACCTAATTGATTTTCAATTTCGATCTTATATGATTTGAACACGTCTATTGACTGAGACTTCTCATGGATGAGATATAGATACCTTTAATGAGAGTAATCCTCTATGAATGTGATAAAGTATTGTTGATCATTTCTACATGATGTAGAAAATGGTCCACAAATATCCGTATGTATCAACTCTAAGACGTCTGAAGCTCTCTCGGTACCTAATCTAGTCTTGTTTGTCTGTTTATCCTTGATACACTCAATGCATATATCCGAATTTGAGGAATCAAGAGAATCAAGAATTCTATCTAACAAGAGTTTTTCAATTCTTTATTTGGATATATGACCGAAACGCATATGCCAGAGTCATAATGAATTATCATTGGTTAATTTTCTTTTAATACCACGAGAATTTACATGCAAGGTTTCATTATGTGAGGCAATTGTATCAAACAAATATAGGTTATCATATCCGGATAAAAGACCAGAGCCAAAAAGATTTAAACCTTGAAAAAGACTAAATTTATTATTTCCAAATGAACAAGAGTAACCAAATTTGTCCAATGTGGAAATTGAATTTAAATTCCGCCCAAATGACGGTACAATAAATGTCTCTTTCAAATCCAAATAAAATCCAGTTTTTAATAATAACCTAATCTTTCCAATAGCCTCAACCTCAACCTGCTTGCCATCACCCACATAGATATATATCTTTCACCAGCATTCGGTTTTCGGCAGTTCAGGAAACTCTGCATTGACACACTTATATGAGTAGTAGAATCAGAATCTGCCCACCACGTGTCTTTGGGTACCGAAATTAAATTAAGCTCAGAACAAATAAGAGTAAGAGACATACCATTTTTCGTACGCCAAACGTGATATTTGGTACCGTCTCTCTTCTTGTGATTAGTCCCCTGACAAAAGAAACAACCAGATTTCGTTGTTTTAACTTTATTTTTCTTATTTTGCTACTTTTGTGGTCATAAGACCGCAGCTTCCTTATTTTTTCTTTTTTTGTTGTCCTTAGAATCCAATGCCAAATAAGCACTTTCTATCCTATCTTGCTTTATTCTCTTTTTCTCTTGCACACAATGTGAAATGAGCTCATTAAGAGTCCATTTCTCCTTTATACAGTTGTAACTGACTTTAAACTGATTGAATTGTACACAAGCAGTTCCTCAGGTAATACCAGCTTGAGTGTATATAGTTTTGAAGCAGTATGAGACATTTCCCAAATATACTCTTTTATGTTCCCTTTGCCTTTATACCTCATGGAAACAAGATTACTCAAAAAAATACTAGTTTTAGTCTTTTCGTTTTTTGCAAAACGTTTCTCAAGTTCGGTAAGGAACGATTTGGCATTAGTCTCTTTAGACATAGTGTCCCTGAATGATTCTGCAATTGCACGTTTCATGATTATAAGACTCATGTGATTTGAGCGTTCTCACTTCTTCATCTCCCACTTTTCATCAAGGGTAGATGTATCCTTAAGAGCAGCAGGTTGGTCAATCTGAATTGCAAAGTCTAGATCCATGCAATCGAGAATTGTGATCACGTTCTCTTTCCATTCCTTAAAGTTTGTGCCGTTAAGCACATGGATACTACTATTAATGTTTGCAGATATTGTAGCAACAGAAATATTGATTGAAAAAGAACAAAAGATAACATAAACAACAAGCTCACAATTATTACTTAAATATAACTTTAATTTACATATTCAAATAATAAGAAATCCCCATCACAAGATACCTAGCACAACATTGATTTTAGTCTTTGGGCGGAAAATCAATTTGTAAGTGGTACCCTTAATGTAGTAATCAAATATTGACAATAAAATCCTGTCAAATATTAAACCTTTTTTTGGACCGACTTAACATTCACATGGAAAACATAATAATTATCACATATTTATTACCACAAGTATGTTTTAATTTCAACCAAATAACAACCTTCCTTTGGATCGGTTGCTAAACACATGAAATTCAAACACACACAAAACATTTTAATATTCTAGATTAATTAATTTACACAAAAAATGTTACTTTGACAACATATTGTTTGCATTAAATAATCTAGAATATTAGACATACAAAAAAAATTATATATAACATTATTGTCAAATATTGAATTTGAATCCAAATCTTACATATATTCGATTTAAATATTTAAATGAAAATAAATATAAATTCATAATTTTATTTATATATCATTTAAACAATTTAAATGAAAACAAATAGTATCTCAAAATATTTTGTTTATCTCAAAAATCTTTTCGCATCTTTTGTTGACCCGCTTTTCTCCACTATCAAAAAACTTGAGTCTTGGAGATACCCTCCGCGCATTCCTTTAAAACTAACTATAAATCAGACTATAACTGTAACATAAAAGCGACTTAAAAAAAAAAAAAAAACAAGAGCCACAATCCACCAAAGTCCTGCAATTCCAGCTTTGCAAAACACAAACCAACTTTCCGTACTTATTTAAACTTTTAATCAAGATTCCCCGAGTGTATATCCAAGATATAGTTTTCAATTTCATCAAGAAGTTTTCAAAGATCAAACGATAATATTTTCTTCTTCAAATAATCTAATATGAAGGAATCTCTGATACCAATTGTTAGAATAAATTTCATAAAAATGTAATCTTCAAATCCTATAAAACTGTAACCTTCTTATCGAATTATTTAGAATAAATCATAAGCGAAAACGTATCTGAATCCATAAGAGCAAGTCGATCGTTTAGGGTTAGGGTATTTTTCAGTTGATACACACGTTAGGGTTTCTCTCTCTTGCGATGGGAGGCGAGAAAAATGTAACGCATATTCAACCGGGGACCATAACCTTCATATATATAGTGGCTCTTAACTCTAATGAGCCCATCATCAATTAGGATCAAGCCCGTATGTATCTACACAATTGGGCCATATACTTTATGAGACGATATATTACCCCACTTAATATCAATATCCGTAGGACCACTAATATTTAGACAAAACCGCAAGATGACACATAACATACAATTAATCCGTATAGTTAAATTGTCCATATACATGTAATATGAAACCATTAATCCAACATTAATCTCCCTAAATCTACCGCTTCTGCTGCAGAGGTAATCAATTTCAAGCGATTCAGAAAGATAATGTTTGTGTGCACAAACAGAAACATCTAATTTTGCACTCGTGTGAATATTCTGCTCAATCATTTCATCTTCTGGATCTGGAATATTAGTATGAGTGGGAAAAAAAGGAAGAGACAATCTAATGAAAATACTGTTGAAGATTTCACTGATCTAATAAAAGTGATCTAGGATTAATGTTTTGGATTTTGCTTTGGATGCTGGGCACATCAAGCATTCTTGTAATTTTGGGATTGCATTTTGAATTTATAGCAGGTGGATACTTTCCAGTTGAGAAAGAATTTGTTGTATACCAGTATTATTAATATTAACATCTTATTATTTGGTAAACATGCAGACTGCAATTGAATCTGGGAATAGCTTCAACACTCTTATTCCATTTGCTAAAGACCCATATTCGTATCTTCGACTCTTGATCATGAATATATGCTCATTCTGTTTTTATTACGACATTTGCTACCGGTCCTGTAACATGATCTCCCCTTATTTTCTGTTTGTTTTTCTTCCCTTGTTGTAGGGAGTCCGACTATGAGAACAAGGAAGTCAATGATCTTGTACAGGAAGAGAAAAGAAGAAAGCAAACAGAAGCTATTGCGGAGGACTTGTTTAACCATGAGAAAGTGAGTCGAATGTTTTCTCTTGCTTTCCAAAAAGTTCTTTTGTAGTAGCAGCTCATGAATTATGATGCTTCATTTGTGCAGCTGATGCAGGGACGGAACAGTGGAGCTGGAGCAGGCAGATCTCTGAGTGCTCTTCTTACTTCTCGTTGAAGAAGGTTGGTCTGTTGTTCCTTTACATTGCAGTGAAGATTCCGGTTGCAACCTGTTTCTTACGAAGTGTCGAACCCCTGACTATTTGGTTGGGGGAGAAGTTGCTTACTACTGTCCTAATCCCTCTTGACTAGTCACAGGGTTGTAGTGATTACTGAATATAATGGGAAAATTGAAGTTGTTGATGCAGAAACTACCTTGATTGATGCAGCTCATGATTTTATCATTGGCTGTTTAACATTTAGATTTCATTCATATATGACAAATGCAACATCAGCATGTAGGCTCGGGAATTCTTTATGTTAATGGATGATCATCTTGAAAATATGTTCATTGAAGTTCTTCGAGAGTGAACACGTAGGAACAAACTTTGTGCCTTAAGTTTGAGTTCCTTTAGTTTCATTTGGAGCACTTTTTGTCTAAGACTATTCTTTCTTTGGGTTGAAAGCAGCAGGTTCTAGAAGGAATTTGTGAACCAACGGACCTTGCAAAGAGAAAAGGTGCCATCAAGCTGACTTTTTTGCAGTAAAGTGGACGGTAGATGAACAAAGACAGAGACATTTTTGGTTACGCGGTTGGAGAAGTATGAAAGCAGGAAAAAGTCAGGTGGTTGCACAAGTCCGTTATCTTGCTGTGTTTGGTAATACTTGTTCTACCTGTTGCAAGCATCCGTGTCGCATGTCAGGATGAGAAAACGTTTTGTCATGTCAATTCCACGGCAGCTCTCTCGCTTCTTCATGCGTCTGTCGTGGTGTTGATGCCGGTAAAAAATTAGAATCTCCCCGTCCAGCTATATGGTGGTAGTAGGATTGTTGTACATTTCGTAATGACATGATCAATTTGGATAAACCAAGTCTGATCGATTTCTTGTTGGTAACATTATGTTGAGAGTATAGAATCGGTAGGCAATAGATATGAAATTACCTTGTTTGTTAAGCCATCTATCTAACCTTTAGATTTGAGTTGGGAATATGGATCGAACACATAAAGGTCAAGCTCGATGCTATTTTTTAAAAGAGTTATAAGCGCCAAGCTAAGATTGAGTTTAACATATACTGTTCTGGTTTATATAAATAGAAGGAGAAGCAAAAAGATTCAACAAATGTAATACAGGAAATAATCAAAATGTTCAAAATACAAGAACCAGAAAGAACTCAGTAAATTGCTACATGAAGATAGGTTTAATATGACAAGAACTGCTGCTAACCCCAATATCAGTCTCCGTTGTCAAACTATCAACAACCAAATCACAGTTCACCTTAAACTTCATCTTCATCAGCTTCAACTTTCCAAGCTTCACCCTCACCTTGACCCTAGCTCTCATCTCCAGTCCCACCCCACCATTCTGCTTCAGTTCCTGCTCTGCCGAGGCCACCAGCGCCGTCCCATTATTCGTCTGCCCCGACAAACTCACGTCCAAGACCGTCGTGTTCTCATGTCCCTGATAGAACACGGGCAGCGTCCCTTGGGACAGCTCTTGCCCCTCATACCACACCTCGGCATTGCTCCCTGATAAGTAGTATATCCCTATGTGGTGGTTGGGGTTGGTGGCAGTGACGTTGACGTCGAAGATGGCTGAGAGGGCGCCGTTGCTGGCGAGGTTGAAGGATGAGATCCGTAGGGTGTTGACAGAGTAGTGCGGGAGCTTGGGGTGGAATGCTAGGAAGAATACAGCCACCAGGATGCCAACGATGACAAGTTCAACCAATATAACGGAAAGGATACAGCAGAGGCAGCGGCCGAGGCAGCTGCCGCAGCATCCTGATCGTCGTTTTGGCGGGTCCAAGTAGGAGACCGGGATGTTCCGGGGTGGCAAAGGGGTTGCTTCGGACGACTTGGTGGTGTTTGGCGGGATGAGTGGGGAGGTGGGCGCCGGTGGAGGTGGGGGTGGCGCCTCCACATCATTTTCGGCTGTGGCAGGGTAGACTTTCGGAGGACGATCAGCAGCCATGTTAACGAGATTAATGTTTTTTTGTTATGGAGATTTGGTAATGAGAGAGTTAACAAGCCATGAAAGAAATGAATGGTATTTATGAAATATATATGATTGTGATGTTTGAAGATACTTGGCATGCACTTAATAAAATAAACAAAGAAATTTTTCGAGTGCGAAGAAAAATTCCGAAGGAATGAATATGACTCCTATTACAAATTCAAAGTGCTAAATGGGAATAACAAGAAAAGCGTGTCTGTGTGTGGGTATGGTGTGAGTAGTTGAACTTTTAGGTAAAAGTGACATGAAATGGGAGAAAGGTGGGAGTGCAAAGGTAATCATTCAGGGGAACAGTTAAGTACTTTGACTGAGTTGTGAGATGTATATGTTTGACATTATGTACAAGTCAATTGACTTTTCACATCGTGAAAAAGAGATTTATATATATATATAATAATTATTTATAATATATCTTTTAATTAGGTTGTACATAAATTCAGTTATATATATATATTATTTTCATGATTGAAAACAAGACTAGATATTTGTTGATGATAGGTTTTGTTGCACATGTATCTTTGCTCAAAATTCTTTATGAAGAAAATACAACAGTTTCGAGAAGGGGTGCACTGTTCCCTGATAGTCATAGTCTCCAATCCCGTGTATGTAGCAATTGTCCTGCTTTTCAAGCTTTCCTGGTTTCCATTTCAACCTTTGTTGAATCAGCAGCTCTCATTTGTTTAAACTATAGCAAAGTTTTTTAAACGAAATAATAATCAGCACTGCAAGGAAATCAAAGAGTGAAAGTAACTGATTCGCATACGTGTTTTTAAACGTGACGGACACGGCTGTATTACCATATATACACTTTCCTGGTACATACAGATTCACAGCAACTTCTTTTTGTTTTATTAGTTTATTCATTCGCAAGCATAGGCGTGATTCCATTGCTACTTCAGAGCTTATTTTTCCTGTGTTTACATGTGTGTGTACACTGTTTTGTCGATGCGCCTTGCCATCCACAGCTCGTTCAATTTTTGTCTAGTCTAATGCAGAAATGGCCCTTTTGAGAAATACTGTTATGACATGATTAGTTAGGATATCACTATGAGTTTTTGATAGGTTGAGTTCCACGCCATGATATAAGAACATGAGCGCTCTGTAGAGAACCATAACTTCCTTAACAAGCATAATGGAATTCAGAATCTGGAATAACAGAATGGTTGCAAGAGGGCAACTCTTCTATCTATCCTACCACTGCTTACAACAAGAGACTTCTGAACTGGCATAGTTTGACAGGCTTTCAAGTTGAAGCTGAAATAGTTTTGACAGGATTAGCAACACCATGAAGTCTACCTTTACCAGCACCACCCGACCTGGCATTCTTAGTTCCATTTTGTTGCCTATTTGATGACTCCCTCCTGATCTTGCTTATTTTCCTGGGTGGTTCCTCGTTGTTCTTTGCCTTCTCAACATCCAGGTAGCCGCTTCCTTCTTTTCCTCTAGTGTTGGACCTCGATGATGTGAAGCAATCTGTTGAATCAGCCGAGTTGGGCCTCCCAAGAGCAAGAAGGAACCCAGTTGTTAAATTGGCTGCCCACCAAGCTATTGCTCCCGGACGATTCCTGCTCCTCATCATCTATACCCTTCTTTCTCAATGCCACATAGTTGTGGATGCTAGGTGCCATTAGATCATCACCTGCATTCACTTCTGATTCAACTACTAAAGAATCCCTTGCTTCTTCTTCTAACCTTTTCTTGCCAGCAGGGTTGGCTGAAAAACAGACGTTGCTGCTGTCTACTCTATTCGAGGGGTTGTTTGATAAGGCGCTTTTATGCTTATCATCAGCAAAAGCACCAGCTGACAGGTTAGAGCTGGTGGTGGAATTGAGATCGGCCACAGCTTCAAGGATGGAGCAGGCTTTGCTTAGACAAGGTGGGAGTGTGAACGGAGCGCAGCTGTTGATGTTAGTGTTGATATTGGTATTGGCATTGGCATTGGCATTGGCATTGGCATCGGTGTTGCTGTCACTGCTTTGGAGGAAATTCTGGATGTCTTGGTCAGTTATAATTCTAAGTAGTGTTTGCGTTCAACAAGCCTTCATCATTTTTGTCTAGGTCACGAGAACGCCTGGAAGATCTGCTTCTTGTCAATGTCTGAGGTAATTTGAGGCTGTCAGCACCGCACACCATCACAGGAGCCAGTGCTGCATCATAGGCGGATGAATTTGGTTGTTTTCCCTTGTCCTGTGTTGATTGTTGAGTGACAGCCACTGGTAGGATATTTACTCACCAGGGAGGAGTTGATGATTTTCGCAATCTCATTGCCTCCTCCTCCTTTGCTCCTTGTTCTCCTGTAAGTCCCATGAGATGCTAGTTTGACACTGCTGGTCTCAGCACACTAGCTCTGTCAGAAAAACATGGGAAACATGAGTCCTGGATATCGTTTACTTCTTCCATCAATATCAATATACCTTTTGAGACCCAACATCATGAACAGGTAACAAACAAATGCACGCCAGAAGCAATTCAACTTATATGAAAATGAAATTGAACCTCACATAGGTCAGGCTTCAAATTCTACTGCACTTTTAGCTCCAAACATTAGATCACGCTATTATAGCTGATACGATAACTGGTGCAATCGTAATGCAAACAACCAATTCCGTGCCTACAAAAGAATTATCAGTAAGCTTATGAATGCATTCATCGTTTGGAATCCCCAATGCTTACACGATGCGACTAAAAAGAATGATAAGCAGTAGTAGGCCTTGAAAAATGAGAAAAGAATACCTGAGAAGCTGGATTTACATGCTTCTCGACCATCCCTACTCCCTGGACGCTATCTTTATTTTTGTGTTGTCTCTTGGACAAGCTGTTGTTCACTACAGCCTTGTTAGGGAGCGACTGAATTGCAATGGAATTCATGTCAATCGCGTCCAAGGGAGTCCGCAGATGAGGGGAATGTTCGGCCTTCCTCGAAGTGCTGCTGATAAGCCATGGCACTTGCTAGTTGTCGCTGTCGTTGACAACCTTAATCACACTATTTCCCCTCGCAGGTGACTGAGATCTAGGAGAAGCCGGTGCGCCTACTTCACCAACATTTCTCTTCACCGGGATCCACTTGGCACTAACATTAACCGTAGCATCTCTTCCGCTACCATTGGCACTGCCATTTTCATTTGACAATGAAGAAACAGTGGCCGGAACAGAAACCATCTTGTCAGGCCTATTATTTCCACTTGCACTTCCACCTGAGTAGTTTTCTGATCTACGAGCGGGAGATCTGCTGACCTCTGCTGCTCGGAGTCCCTCTCCCTACTCTCCCTACTCTCCCGACTCTCCCTACTCCTGCTCGGAGTCCTCCTCCTGCTGTCTTCGTCATCACGACGATCCACCTCGGCATCCAAATGGCGACCATCACTTCTCATCTTCGGATCCTCCAATCCACCCACATTACATTATCCGAATCAAAATCATGGCTGCTCCGATTCTCGCACGACATGGTGGTGGTTCCTTTCCTGGAGGAGCTTCGGTAAAGCATCCACCTCCTCCTTGGTCACCCCACCTGTAACGCCCCGGGATTTTCTGTCCAATACCTGCTAAACACGTGCCGTTACCGCCGCTCCAAAGTTTCCTTCGAAGCAAGGCGGCAGGAATACAAGGAGTTTAAGTATCAGAAATATATGATCTAGAAATAAATATCAAACTTACATCGTTTCGGATCTAGAAATAAATATCCAACTTACATGATCTTCTATTACATGAAAGCCAATGTCTAGAGAGAAATGATAATATTACAACGAGTCGAACTCATTCATCCTTGCTAAGTAACGGACCCTTTCTCGAATCTTTTATTACCTGAAACGAACATGTAACCGTGAGCTTGAAAGCCCGGTAACACAGGATACACATCCATCTCAGGGGTCTGGCATGCTTATTATATCATGCATTTCCCATGCGCAAACAGAATGCAATGCAAGCAACACCGAGCAATCATATGCCAATCAGGAACATTTAAATACGTACAGGATAATAATAATACAAGTCAAGCAGGTTAAACCCTATTTCATTATCACTAGCCTTTATTAAAGGCTTTTACAGGTTAATGACATGCTCTGACATGTCATATTGATTCTCAGGACTTTTACAGATAAACAACGTGTTTTTGTCACGTTATAACAATTCTTATGATTTTTACGTTATAACAATTCTTATGATTTTTACAAGTTAATAACATGGGAGGAGTTACAGCAGGAGTTTATCGTTAATAGTATCGTCATACTAATAACAATTAACAAACAGGATTGTCGCTGCATACGACCCAGGATGGTTAATAATAACCAAACACGGCCACCAAATATATTTCAATTGATGCCGCTGCGTGCATGCGAAGGGAATTTCTATCCCTCCCTAGCTAGTCAGGACTCGTAACTCTCCCAATTATTATCATTTACAGGAATATCCTCATTGTTCAGGTTTTCAGGATTTTCAGACAGGAAGCATGAAATTAAACATATTATTTTCATGTATAACAGGATTCAAGATTTTCAGGCATATAATATGAAATTAATCATATTAATCCATATATAGCAGGTGATCATCATGGTGTTCATAATTCGAGATTTCAGGCAGATAATATGAAATTAATCATATTAATCCATGTATAGGAGGTGATCACCATGGTGTTCGTAATTCAAGATTTCAGACATATAATATGAAATTAATCATATTAATCCATGTATAGCAAGTGACCACCATGTTGTTTCATAAATTTATATAACGCTATATTTTATAACGTTCTTAATAATTTTCAAGATTTATAATTCGTTACAAGAATTATATCAACAAGCAGGATATCACATATCAAGAGCAGGCGAGCAATATTTAGAAACCGTTATTAAAATTCTATAATATTCTACAGGTTGCATCGTTACCCTTTTAGCAAACCAATCAAGGCAATCAAGCACATCACACCTTTATTCTTTTTATGTATCATGCGGGTACGTGATCATACAATCATGTAAATAAAATCACGCACATATAATTTAGGGTAACGACTGTGTTACCTCGTCATTTATAAAAATTCAGAAAACCCTTCAGGTAATCCCCAAGCTTAATCCTGCTTCTCAGTATTTATCGCACCTATATAATAACACGATGTATAAGAATCGTTATATTATAAATAATATATACGCAAGTGGCTACACTTCTATATCCAAACCATTATAATATAATGTATGATTTTCCAATTAATAATAAAATCAAAAGAAGGGACAAAGTCCCTTTCTTTCTCCTATCCAAACACGACGAGGGAAGCGCGGCGGCCGTCGCTGGTGGCCGGGTTCAAGTCGCCGGTTACGGAGGTGGTGTCGGGGAGGTCCGGCGCGGTTAGCGAATCCATGAAGCAAGTCAAGGAGTGAGTGAGGCGTATTCATATCACACGAATACCATCATCGTCGCCCTCGATGGCCGAACTCCGATCGTCGAAGTCCGGTAGTCCCTGGTTGTTCCGGCATTGGGAGAAGGTCCACGAGGGTAGGGCACTGCGGCGAAGGCGAGGCAACTTTGGGGTTGCTCCGACGAAGCTAGGCGACCTCGCATTATTCCAGATCTGAGCTCGGATAGGGCGGGGTTGCGACGACAAGGCGGGCAGTGTTGGCTCGGCGGGGCGGAGGCGGCGTGAGGGAAGGGTTGCGGGCGGTTTCAGGCGGGGCTGGACTTCGGGTCGGGTTCGATTTGGCTCGGGTTGTGGTCGGGAAAGGGTTGTCGAGGTAGGGGTGGTCTGAATCCGGCAGGGAAGTTATCACGAGATGAAACAACGAAGATTAACAAAATGAAATCGAAGTTTACCTTTCTCTGTCACCGTTCTCAGAATTCTTAGGCTCCTCCTCGGGTGTTAGGTCAAAATTCGTGAGGTTAACGTGTTTGAAATTATTTATATCGACACGTGATTGAAAGATTTATGGATGCGGTTGAGATTTTTGCGGGATTCTTGCATCGTTCACATATACCTTACCATATTTAAAATATTTACTGCCTTATTCAATTTATTTCAATTCAATTTATTTCGGGATATTACACCACCTATCCCCAATTTGCTGCTGCTTCCAACCCCAGTATGGGATCCATTATCCAGAGTTGGACCGGGTGAAATCGGACTACACGGGACCAACCCATGAGAGTCCGAAGAGCATTTCTTTTCTACATGCTGCTGTTCTTTCGCCTCCATCACCGCACCCACTTTCTTCTTGTTCTCCACGCGGCCAACCAAATTATCGGGTTTATTAGGCTCAATAATTTGTGGAATTGGAGCAGGGGGGTTATACAAGGAGGGGTCTTTCTTGCTCAAACACCAACCCATTTTTCTTGCTAGTGATTACATTTTGGAGAAATTAGAGAGACTAAGACAGTAGGTTGGATTTTGTTGGCATGATGTATGGATTCAAAATAATAGAGCAGTAATGGAAAAGTGAGAATTTTTTTAATCAATATTCAGCTGACATGGGACACTGTGAGAGAGAGAGGGAGAGAGAGAAGAGGGAGAGCAATTCAAATTTGAGGGTTTGGAAAAAGTAGCCGTTGTTCATGCTGTTTATTGTTTTCTTTTTCAAGGGACTGCAAATACAGAATTCATTTCAACTAGTAAGATGTTTCAATCATCACTTCTCTGTAGATTAGCCTATAGTCATTGGATTATAATACCCGCATGAGTTTGAAGTATAGAATGCAAGCAACACCTTTCCCATTCATGAACCTGATTTTGTACATTAAATGTGCTCGAACTCAACAGCACAAACACCTCAAGGATAACTCCTGCATTATTGGCATAATTGCCCTTAAACGTTTGCAGAACTTCAATGCACTACAATACCATAACACGCCCTTCTTAAACAACGATATCTTGCTTCTTTCTGATTCAAAATTTCACAGTTTCGCCCACAAAAACCTAAACCGAAATGGCAAACTAAACTATAACTTTTGGACTCTTTTGGCTCCTGTACCAAAACCCTCTTTGTGCTATCATCTTTAATATCTGACTAGGGCGTTTCTTCCGGACATACATCAGGAGATCATGATTCAGCAATCGCTTTCTCAAACAGGAGTAATAGTGAGGCTGAATATAACCAATGATGGTTATTGGCCTTGTGCACCTCCACCTCGGTCTTAAAGTAGTTTCAATATGGAAGACGCTGAAGTGTTGAACCATGAAGATGAGAGAAGCAGTGCACGAGAAATGAACCAAGTGATGAGAGAGTCCGCCAACTGATCCATCGCAACCCAAGATGACTAAACAACTGCAACCACTGGAAACTATCTTGCAAACATTCACCAGTACCATTTGTCATCGGCCAGGTACAGCGATCAGAGTATCTAATTTCACCAGCCAAAGTGCAACAGCAGATGTTGTCTGCGGTAAATTTGAGAAACTGGCAACAATTTCTTGAAGAGTATAGTCACATTCGGGAATGGAAGAATTGCATTGAGGTTGCCAGTCCACATTCATAGCATTAACAAAATCAGAAATAACCTGAAGCACACAGGCCAAGGACAATTTTGTCAGAACAAATCCGTGATTAAGTATATGCATTAGTAATCATAGACTCATCCCAGCTCGGGAAAGGAGAAAATGTAGAATTGCAATGAATTTAATATCACAGGGTAGCTAAGATAAGGTGAAGACCTGGATGAGCTCTGCCAAAGATGAGGTGCGTCTTAGTCTTCTAACCCAAAGCTTATGCGCAGATTTAATCCAAGAGCCAATCATTGCAGTTTCAGGCATAGCTGACTGCAAAAGAAAATTAGTTGTCTCAGCTAAAGAAAATAAAAATTGCAGCAACCAGAGGATAGTCTAAGCATACACAGACAATTAGACCCAATATCAAAAGCATAAAAGAGTATCACACGTGCTACAAGTCAAATCCGACATTTAGGATCACCTATGATAGTGCAATACTTAACAATAGAAAAAAGAATCCATGTCAATCACTAGGCTATATAAAGTGCGCTGATGCACAGATAAGACAAACACCAAGTTTCACGATGACATCAAGCCTAAACCCAACGGCATTAAGCTGCAGTTTCATGAAGTGCAAAATTAATTCATTGCATCCTGGCAGGATAGGACGTGCCCAGCTTCCTGATCCAGTTACTTTATAAAGCCTATTTTCACTTCAAGCGTACAGGAAGGCATTTAATGCCTTACACTCACAAGGCGTTGCAACTTGTAGAGAAGGATACAAATCGCCAAAATGCCGATTTTGACAGGTAAAGAGGGAAAAAAAAACAAAGAATTTGTTTGCTTTCCTTCGCTTTTCCGAGGTTGTGGGCAGGTTTTGGGGTGGGTTTGATGTTAATAAAGGTAACCAACAATAAAATGTAAACCTATTCGCAGTAGACCTCTCAAAGCATCAGCAAGTAAGCATACAGAAGAGGAACTGACCTCAATTGTATGAATGGCAGCTTTGAGTGCCTGTAAATGGGAAGGAAACACTTTATGAGATGGGCAAGTCCTATCCTCCTTTTCCTGACAAGAAGCAGCATGGATGACATACTTCTCTTCAAGATCAAAATCTAGCTCGAAGGTAGTATGACAAATCTTGCAATGCTTCTCATCTCTCCAATACAGATCATGACAGCTTCCGCATCTGGTCAAAGAATCGAGGTGAAACCGTCTCCTGTTTCTATAAGAATGAAGATGAGAGCAAAAGGAATCCCATATCCAGGAATCATATGCCCGCAAACGGATCCACTTCTCTTTTTGCTCTTGTGCTTTGTTCCTAACTTCAAAAACCTCAGCAGTAGACGATACTATTGTGTCATGAGAAACAGCATTTAAACAGAAACTGTTGTCTACATCAGACACAGGAGATGACCGGTCTTCATGAATTCCATCAAGCTCGGATAGGTCAGAACTTGAAGAGAGAGCAAAATGGGCATTGGCTTCAGTGCTTCGGGCCATTTCTTCAAACAGGAAAGCCGACACCTCATATAACGTGGCCATAAGAGCAGCTTCTCTTCTACCTCTCTTGTCCAAAGTTCCCAACAGAGCACATAGATCCTGGAATTGGATTAATGCAGCTTCGATAAAAGTAAAAATGAAACCATAATTATCTAGAACTAACAGGAAAGAGAGGAAAACTTACTTCTTCGGTATCAATAACTTCCCAATATCCATCTTCAGAAGATTCGAAGTACACACGTCTATGCCCAGGATCATTGGCATCACAGGGGCCCAAGAATAGCCAGTATCTGTTATACCTACGATCATAACCGAGAAAAATAGACTGCATTGGATGCAGATGATCCCCAACTGCTGTTTCTTTTGCATCCCTACTCCTGAGAGAAGACTTATTCTTCCCACGAAACAACGGCATTAATGTTGAGGAATCAACTGTATGGTCTTCTACTTGTGAAGGCCATTCTTCATCAACAGAAACTTGCCAAGCACATGGGTCTGATGCCGAGGGCTCAGCATGAGTTACAGACGATCTTTTTATTTTCGCGCCAGAACCATGCTGATAAACTTTCGGGACACCTGCCACCACAGGAGCAACTGGTTCCTGAACAAAGAATGCCCAACATTAAGCCAACTGTAAGAACCATCTAAAATGGTACTCCATAATTGGCATCTGAATGAAGGGATCCAGCCCTGAACATTTTGGGCGAATACATTTTAATCCTTCCCATGAATAGATACTGAGAGACAGGAAAAAGGATATACAAAAAGAAAATAAAATTCTCTCTTTTTTTTATTGAAAGGAACAAAACGACGTAGAGGGGAATTACAGATTTACCTCCATCGTTATAGTTGATCCTGAACTTAGAAGATCAATCAAAGCCATCAAGATTTTCAGCTTCTCTTCGATTGTTAAATCAGAATATTCCCCTTCCATGAGCCCTGAAAGCCATGCTTCCCCAGGGAGGCTCTCATCAATTTCAGTGCAAGAACTAGACATGCTATCTTTTTCATAATGGCAGTTCACTGAAACATCGCCAACATCCCTAAAGGGTTCATCAATGCTTCCAGAGTCCTCAGCATCTGAGTAACAATCTTCATCTCCACTCGTGAGGGAATTTAAACGTAGACGATATGCAGAAGGTGAGATCTTTTCAAACACAGTAATATCACTAGCTAATGTTGAACCAATCTGTTGCTCCAATTCATCAACTGTGTCTGTAAAACCTAAGTTCACAATCTTCAAACAAAAAACATGAACAGATAAGCGACATCTATAACAACCGTAACAAGAAATCCACCTGCATGTCATGCTTCGCTGTAACTACATCTTTATTTACCTGGGGAGATTTGCATAGCTCTGAGACACTGGTCCCTTTGTTTCCTAGTTCCATCAAACTGCTGAATAATACACCCTTCAATGAACCTGGACATATTCCATATTTGTCCATTAAGCTCTCTTCCTGCAAACATGGAGAAGGCTTTCATGAAGGCAAGAATCAGTAAGGAAAAATAAATGGAACAAATCATCCGAGAATAGAAATGACAGGCTATCTTCCCAGGCATTGAATGTGTACTACCATGCAGTGTGATGTGTGACCATTGTCAACAGTGGTCACTGCATGTTCTAGGATGCAACTGATGACATTGATACTGACCATTGAATATGTCAAAATGATATGTCAACAACTACGCCTGTTTAGCATACGAACAGCTAATATTCAAAATTGCTGAAACAGCTGACTTGATAGATGGCGTGGAGTTGAAGGCAGGGGAAACTGTGGAAAAGGGACTCAATTTATCTTTGTGTTTTTTCCCTCATGGCTACTGCGTTGAATGGAGGACTTTGAAGCCAACAAGTACTACCAGGGTGACAATAACCTTTAGAGTCTAGACATCACCCGGCATGTGCAGCAGCTCTTTCTCAAGCTGTTACACTTTGGTTGGAAAATTTAAAAGCTTTGCTGCACATAGGAACCTACCCGAGATGAGTTGATACTGAGAACAAAAGTCCAGGATTATAGTAAAGGTGAAAAGCTAAAGAAAATAAGAGAGATTGGAATCTTGAAGATAACAGCATCTCTATACCCACATCAAGTCTTTGGTGGTGATCGCACTTGGCAATCTCACAAATCTACCCTCACATTACAATGACAATTACTTGTAGATAACAGCGAGGGCATGTGATAACTAAAGGTAGAATCAGCAAACCAATTCCGCACCCCCAAAATTGTCATCCAACTAAGCATTTTGGTTCAAGCAAAAGTTTTGTTGGAAACATAAAAGAGACATTTTGATGACCGTTTTACAACAGGATATTAGAAGTGCAGATTTCCAGAAAAGCAAATCGATACTACAACATATAAACAAACAGAGAGTATATAAACAAAAAGAGAACCCTTAATTCACAAAGTACAAACTAAATGAAAGTAAATAAATAGTTTTAGAACTGTTTATGTTTCTTGTTTTCTAATCCAATTTCTCTGGATTATAGGACATCGTAAGTAGTAATCCTAAGAAGTGGATTTTAGTCTCTATTTATTGTTTTCCTTGGGCATGCAGCATCGTGATGTTTTGGGTGATTTTTCTTCAAGGCTCAGATTCTAGCTTTCTGTTTTCCTATCTTTATTTATTTTTTTCCCTTTCTTATAGACAACAATAAGAAACGGCACACTTGAACTTGGCATGAATGTGACTGTTAACCTTTTCAATGCCTCCTTTGATATGGGCCCCACTTTTTGATCCAAAACCTGCTGCAGTGGAAACTTGTCGCAATATTTCTGTCCATGTCAAAGGGTTAATGGATTTCTTCCAGAAATTCAAATCAAATTTCTTATCCTCAACCTGCAAGGTGATACAAAAAAACAGCTCATCGTTACAATTTGAACAGCCACTAATGTACATACATTCAAGGAGCACATAAAATAGCATGAAACATACCATAGGTAAACTACAGTCTTTGTAAGAGTACAATGAAGCAACAACATCCATCTCCACAAGTACCAAGAAACAACTTATGAATTGAAGTGTTTAAGATATTGGCATTCTCAAATTTTTCTCCCTTTTCTGAAAATTTCAACTTTATAATTTACCATGCTAAGAAGATGCCGTTTCAATAACTTACAGTATCTCAATATTCCAGGAAACAGTTGGACATATCTATATTGAATTGGGACGCACAGATCAATGGGAAGATAACAATGCTATGTCACATGGTAGTCAACGCCACATTTTTTGGAAAGATAGAATAGGATAGGAATTTAACACTAACCGACTGAAACAAATTGCGGAACGTGCAATTTTTTGTTCTGCAAGGATAGAGTCCATTGGAAAGCTCATTTTCAACATCCAAAAAGAGAAGCTCAAGAAGGCACACATGAATTTTCCCAAGAAGCAAAGACTCCTGAATCAAGCGAAGGAAAAGGCGTTTGTTGTGACTCAATGCCACTCAATTAAAGAAAGAGAGAAGCAAAACACGAAAAAATGAAGAGGGAAAGGATTAACCTTGTCTGTAAATGCTTGTGCAAACTCATCAAGGGTGAAGGGAGGTATTTCAGCTACTACAGCAGAACTGTACAGAAATTGAAAAACCTGTGCAACACACAAAATTGAGTCAAAAGACACCACAAAGCATTCACTGTTCAACTGCAACTGGTCTTGCATAACCCTCAAACAACTGATTGTCCAATATCTACAGAGGGTAAAGCTCTGATGTCTTCAAGCATACCATTATATTTTTAATTGCACCAAAACTCTTAAGAACCACATAAACATTAGATATTAGATAAAAGCATCCTCCAATGCTGAAGAGACCACCCACAACTGTACCTCCCCCCCAACACCCCCCC
>LIEC01007509.1:0-16064 GCA_001925005.1 Drosera capensis
AAGGCACCAGCAGGACCTGCAGGTGATAAAATGATAAGAAGAGATGATTGTCTCAGAACAAGCTCATTTTCAGAAACCCCGCATCGTAAATCAATGGGATGGTTCCCTAGTCACTTGGCCACACCAAGGCTGTCAAGGTCGAGCACTGGTCGGTCTAAGCCGCCAATTCATCCTCATCCTCGTCCTCCTGCTTTAGCATCACCTGCATCAGCTCAATCCCGTAACCAGGTTAGCATATATAGCTTTTGGTAATGAGAATTTACTTGGTTTTCACCATATATGGTGCAAATGTGGAATGCAGGTTGTGGTTCTGAGAGTATCTTTACATTGCAGAGGCTGCGAAGCAAAGCTCAGAAAACATCTCTCCAAAATGGAGGGTAAGAAAAGTATTCCAAAATAGGCAACTTTGCGAAGGAAATCCTTGCATATAAAACCAAAATGGAGTAGTACTTAACAGGAGAACTCTAAAGTTGATTGTTGATTGTTTTGCATGTTTTCCGACTCATCTCACCAGTCGTCTTAATTGGGTTCAGGAGTGACATCTTTCAGCATAGATCTAGCAACGAAGAAGGTAACTATCGTCGGGAATATAACGCCGTTAGGCGTGCTCATCAGCATATCGAAGGTGAAAAATGCCCAACTTTGGCCATCTTCGCCTTCTTCAGTCCCCTCATTTTCATCCTCGTCTTCAGCTTCTACTGTGGAGTCTAGTTACTAGCTTAATTCAAGTAAAGTATAGCCTGAAAACTAGTGTGAAAAAACTGATTGCTTTTTGCTGTTTCTGTTTGTGGTGAACTTGATATGTACTGGTTCTGTTACTTCTGTCAGCGGTGTACCTACTTGATTATAAGAGCGTTTATGGCAAAGGATTTGGGCTTGCTCAACTTATCCAATGTCAAATGATTGCTACAAAAATTAAACCTCATAGATCGAGAAGTTATTTCTTTCAAGATTTAAAACTACTACTAAGACACTTCTGTAATTGGATCTAATCAATAAGTTCAGCTCTCCTCACATTTCGCTGTCGGTTTTCAACTTGATCTCAATCCTCAATTTGATACCGACTCTAACCAAGCGACTATACTAATATAATGTTTTGTCATAGCTCTAGATTTTTACATTGCTTTAGACTGAGAAAAAGAATTAAAGAATTTTCTGGAGAACAGATGGCTTTGCACAAGAATGCTGCAGCCTAGGAAAAAAACTTCAGACGTCGAAAACGAACATAAAAGCGAATGCTTGAAGAAGTGAAGCCTCTTAGAACCTGATGATTATTGAAGCGTGGGCGACATCGACACTCTACTATCCTATGAACAAACGACGGAAAAAGTACACAAGAAATGCTAAGAATGATGGAAAGATGGGTTTTCAGTAGGGCTTACCCTTGTAAAGAAAAAGGTGACAGAAATCCAGAAATCCAGAAATCCAATCGCAAGGTTCCACAGCTCAAAGCTTCTTGAAGTACTGCCAAGAAAGCACAGAAAAATATGCCAATAGTAGAATGAACTGCAGATCCTATCCATCCAACAAAGTGACAATAATGTACCAGCACAAGCGGCAGATTCGATTGCTTTGAAAATCATTACAATGCCCATGATATTTCATGTTACAAACATGCTGTTCGTCGACAACTGCCACACATTTCATGCTCTCTAATAAGCCAAAACGATAACAAAACACTTCCTGGGTTGGAAGTTGGAACCAACACTCTCGATGCAAGTTCAACAGCCTAGCCAAGCCCCCAAGGCTTATAGCTAGGAAACATGATCAGTCAGTCTAATATCATCCAACAGATAGCAGTGTTCAACAAGCAGACGCTCAATCACGGACTTGAAGTGCGACATATATCCTTGCCGGACCATACTCATCCTATCAGAAACAAACGCGGCTTCTTTTCATGATAACATAAGCAGTAAACACAAAGTTTCAACAAGTAGTACAGTCTTGACACACAAAGCTCGAGCTAGCACACAAGTTCACACGATATCAGTAATCGTAAAGGGTATGTCTAGTAGGTAACATAAACAGTAAACTGCAACACGGTCTCAACCCCATCAGTTTCATGCGGATCGAGAGGTTGGAGAGTCTTCACCGTGGCAAATCCTTTAGCAGCAGCATATTTCCCAGTTCCACCCATGATAGCCAGCTGAGACTCCGAGACCGCTGTCCTATGAACCCCAAAAAAGCAGAGGCTATCGACATAACCACTCTCCTCAAAGGTGGTTGTGAGCAGCATGGTTTGGCTGGTTCCATCTTCCGAGCTTACAATATAGAACCCTTCGGCCTTCCCCACCATGGTCGACCCAAGAGCTTCCCCGTCTGTCAGCTCATCATCGATCACGGTCAGTGTCCCAAACATAAGATTCTGGATAGTCGTCCCAGCTGGAAGTTGAGCACCGTTCACGACAGGGAACCCGTTTCCTCCAGTGAACAGGTTGTTTCCGTTGGTTTGGACCACATTCGGTGTCGCCCCACTTAACCCTGTAAGGAATGGGATATTATTGTTGTTTATGAGTCCACTGTTGGCATTGTTTACTGGGACACCATTATTCGTGGGGAGGATGGCGCCATTTGGTTTTGCAAATGGGACTTGGCCGCCTGCTGCCGGGTTATCGACGATTCCAGTGACATCTTTTGCTGATGGATTTGTCCCACCCAGAATGTCGTGCATGAAGAAGGTTAATTCATTAGCAGCAGCAGAAGCTCCACCAGCTGTGCCGATCGATGAAGCTCCACCAACTGTGCCGATCGTTGAAGCTCCACCATTTGTGCCGATCGTTGAAGCTCCACCAGCGGCGGCTCCCAAAGTCGTCGTGGTTGAAACAGGGATATCTACTGGAGCAGATGCCTCCGGTGCAATCTCAGGAGCTAGGCCGACCTCATCCAGGATTCTAGCTGAGCTTGACCAGATGGCAAGAGCTAGGAAGAGCAGGAAGATATTGAACTTGAATGAAGCAAATGGATAGAGAGCTTCCATGTCCTTGGATCACGAGAGAAGGAGCTTAAATTTAACAGCAAATCCGAAAGCAGATTGGAGTATCTTTGATAACTATTTGGTTTCTTCAACGGAGCTTATATACAAGTGGAATGAAATATGGAGTAGATGAGGTGGAGTAGTTGCTGGAGGTTCTCTTCAAAGTGTGTTGGTTAGAAATCCAAATATCACCCTAAACCTTAAACCCTGAGTTCGGTCTCTATTCTAGACTAGAACAGGTTGAGTCGAACATGAGATACACTTGTTAGAACGATGGGACTCGGAAGTGCCTCATCCACTTTTCATAACTAAGGGAGAACTCACGGCACGTCATCTAAGGAGATGAAGCCTTCACCATAATCTGGAAAAACATTTCACATAAACAATGCAGATGAGGCTCAAAAGAAGTTGAACTGTTGAACAGCAATGCCACTTCAGCCAACTAATTAACATACCATTGATGCCTATTTTAACTTGGAGATGCTATATGTATTGCTTCCTTGATCTCGGGACAGAAGAAGCCGTAGATGTGGGATGCTTTTCCAACTCTCTCCAAGAGCAGGCTTTGGATGACCACCGTCTCCTCCAACCATGTGATTTGTCACCCTGAAGAAAGTTCATCTACTAGTCTCCAACAGAACACTGACAACAGAAAACATCATAGACAAATAGCCTCTTTTGATCAATCCCTCCCCCAAGACTAGCATTTCTACTAGATTGTAAATAGGAGTATAACTACAAGGAACTAGATGCATATGGTGACTTCTTTCAGATGATTATAATGTTCAAAGCTGAGTTAAAATACAAGGAGATTCTTAGAGGTCACACAGCATCCACCAGCTTTTTTTTTCCCTAGCAAGTTGACCAGAATATAACCAGTACTTGGACAGTTGAACTTTGAAAACCGATTTCAACAACATGGAAGCGTCAAAATATAGCAATTACCAGGCAAAGCCAAAGAGAATAAAGGAGCAATACAGTCAATCTTCATGCACACTAGAACCGAACTGGATACAGACTGGTCATGATGATCGAGCACATATGAGTAGCTCAAAGCTATATTTAAAACTCACACTACCATGTTAAACACTGACCACTGATGGCCCAAAACCAACGTCCTGGCTCCTCTCCAAAAATGAGACAAACGTAACCTCAAGCGAAGAGTTTGACTTTACTTGAAAGGAAATAAAATTAGTGATCAAGTTGTTCATCACATCAAAATTTTTTAAGGCACTTAGAACTCACCAATACACAAAGGTTATACTCATATGCCAACTTCTTAAGCAGAACTCCAGCAGAAACCATCAAAGCATGACCTGTGAATAAGAGGAAGGATGAGATACAAGAATCTCACAATCAGACATTATAAAAGGCAGAAAAAAGGCGAAGATATTCCTAAGGGTAGCCAACCGCCAATAAAGGATGCCAAATGAGCTATATGAATATATTTTCACTCAAAAGAAATCAGATACAAGAAGCAGGCATATTTATGTCACTAAATTAAACAATCACCATCATTTTCCATTTGCTTCTCAATGCATCAATGTTCCCAATGCTGAAAATGCGGATCAAATAACAAAAAAATGAAAAAGTATACCATTCGGTCCACCTCCTCCAAGGACAGGGGTAATTAGCGATGATATTGAGTCAACAACAAGAATACGCACGGAACGACCTCCTGTTTCCATCTAAAAGCATAAATTCCAAGTTATTGATAGAAAGTCAAAATGGAAAAGGAAATATAAGCAGCAAAAATGGAAAAAAGTTACTGAATATAGTATAAAAGAGAAACCTCATGTTTTAGTTTAGACTCCAGTTGATGCAGGACATCTAACAATGTGAAGATGTCAAATACTCGAATACATGATATGTTGCTCATCACTTTGTCGAGGCTGTTAAAATGACCCTGCAAGAAAAGAAAGCATAAGAGGAGTAAACTGTCAAAATGGCTTAATGAAGCAACCCCAGGCGATGATCAAATCACGGCAAATTCTTTGAGCTGTAACAGAAAGTTTCTAATATATACATGGTTCCTCTTCTGTTTGGCATCAATTCAAATGGTATGCTCCTCGCAGTCCCATGCTGTATGCCAAGTTAATAGCCAAATTTATGTCAATCGCTGTCATTTGTGTAATACTCGTGACGCATGACCATTAAAAATGCTTCCCAAACTAGAAAAAATTAATGATCGATTATGCAAACAGCATTTCATACACACGCACTCATGATATACCAATGAAATAACCAAGACAGAAGGGAAAGAACCATTTACCTCCATTCCACCAAATCTTCGACAGCTCTGACTGATAAAATCTGCAATACGGCGAGGTGAGAATGAGTTCCCCGTGTCCAAGAACACCACGCCCCCGGCATGCTGGCTTGCAATATTGGCAGCAGCTTGCAGACAAACCTAACCATACGACAAGATCTCAGTATAAACAAATAGCAATATCTTACAACAAAAAGAATGAAATAACCCACTTGTGTTTTCCCAGAGGATGACGGTCCAACCAGTTCTACCACAAACCCTACTCTCAACCCACCTCCAAGCACCGTATCAATCCTGCCAGAACAAACCCCATCATTGATATAATTCCTTGACAAAGCCAAAAACATTACTGTGAGCACAAAAAGGTCAATATTCAAAAATACCTCTCACAACCAGTAGAAATCATACGCTTGTTCTGCCGAGCATTCGTTCAACAATTCCAACCCATTCAGCCATGGTTGATGCATACCGTCAACTAAGTGGCGGATCTCATCCATCCCCTTCATATCAAAACTACCGAAATCAACCACTAAAAAGGATAATGAAGAGAAGAAGGAAAAAAACACGGAGTAAAAGTAAAAGGCAATGTTAGGAAGACCATCATCAGTTTCTGCGATATTGGTTGCAAAACAAATAAACAATGGAAACATAAATCAACAAGAACAACAGAATTATCAAAACATAAGGTTCGCAAAATCTAATTCGAATTTCTCCTTCCTTCCAATAGTATAACTAGGGTTTAGCCCATCGGTGCCGACAACGGCGACAGATTCAGTCGAAGGAATAGAAAGAGAACTGACAGGTGAAAATGCTGTGGTTCGAACAGAAGATCTGGAAATCCGAGTCTAGGATCGAGTGGTCTCTTTCCAGCGACTTCAGTGGCGGCATCTCGCGTCATGTCGTGTATAGAAGAGCAGAGAGCTTCTGAAAGAGCCGTTGCTAGCTTTATGTGCACTGTAAACCCTTGTTGCTCTAGCGTTTGGTTATTTTCAGGATATTAATAATATCCATATTCGGAAAAAAAAAAGGAGCTGCTATCCGTTCTAAAATTGATCATCCTAAGAATGAGAAATGTTAAATACCATAAAAAAATATCAAAAAAAAATATCAAAGAGAATATAATTAATATTTCTCTCATGAGAATATATATGATATCACAAGTCAATTTATTAATAGGTCATATCCTTTAGGGTGTGAATATAAAGGTAAAGATGGATTAGATAAGACTTTTTATCGAAAATAAAAAATAAATGGTAGGCATTAAATGATAAATATTGAGAGTTGAATGATAGATGAATTATAAATTATATCATTTAAGATGATATAAGATGATGAAAGCTAGAAAAGACCTATGCATTACGATCGTGAGCACCTCATTACCTAAAGTAAACCCATTAGGTTGAATGATGCTAAAGCGTCATGATGGTTGTTTCACATTGTAATGTTGGTACTGGGTTTCTTGTTACGATTTCCTTGGGATGGAACTCATTGGAATGTAAGCTGATGTTGGTGAATAACTGCAGGTTCAAGTTCCTGCATCTGGTTCTGAGACGATAGAGTGTGGCGTCTGTCAGCATCCTTTCCTTGTGAGCGCTCATTGATGTAATCTAATCCTTTTATTTTTTATTAATTAGATTTTTTAAACAAAAAAAAGTATATCATTTTCCCCGATTACTTGGTTCTAAAGTAGATAGTGTCGCATGTAAGGGATTCCAAGAACAGCGATTTGTAATGTCTCTCCATGCATAGAAAGTGGACTAGATTGTATTTGAAAGACGAGTTGTTACAACTTCACCAAATAAGCAGAAATGTGCATGTAATCCCGAAAGCCTTTTGAATGTACCGCTCCAGAATCCAGATATAGGCCCAAACATAAATGCACACCCCTTTCCTGTAAACCAACTTGGTTGAGTATCGAAAATGGTAACGCACATACAACAATGAGCAAGCAACAATTCAGAGAATCATAGAACACCAATGCTGAACTTCAATAAAATAACATCACAATGGGATCTGGCCGGCAAATCATAGAAAAAATTGATGCTCTTTAACATTGTTTACTGCCCCTGTCAAGAAAAATTTAGCATGAACTTCCACACCATTCGATCATCCAGGGATATAGACCTCACCATAATTACAGATCATGGTACCACTGGCAACAAGCCACACAAACTTAAACACAATTCTTTCAGCTTCCACAGTAACTTAGTAGCATAGAATTGTATTGTTCCATTCCGATCACGACGTCTAAAGATTGGAATCTTGATCGCCCATAGCTAACTCAAATGTCTAGTCGTAGCCTGTTGAAATAGTCAGATGAAGAACCAAACACCCACGTAGGCAGCAAATCAAAAACTTATCAACGTATTACTCCTCCAGTAGAAAACTACCTTCATGCTCTGCACTCTGCCAATTGCAACAAAGCAGGTCCTTTTCAAATCAAGTCAGATCAACAATCGTGGCGAAATGTAGAGAACTAGGAGGCTCCGAACAATGTAACATTTCCATCTTATACCAGAGAAGGAAAGAAAAACAACCAAACAGCACCGCCGACAGCTAACGGACCCCACAATTTCCCGTTGATACTTTCGAACCTATAAACACGTTATTGAGACAGGCTGTTTCAGTTCCACGTCAGCACACTGGTCTCCTATATATATCACTGCCCAAAAGCAAAAAAACCAAACCAGGAAACAAACGGCTCACTCCCAAGAAGCTGTACCACCACTCCACGTAGACCTTGACAATGCCGATCTCCAGAATCTCCGTTGGTCACCACTCTGAGGTCCGTGAGGTCGGAGCACTCAAGGCCGCCTTGGCTGAGTTCATTTCCATGGTCATCTTCATCTTTGCCGGAGAAGGCTCTGGAATGGCCTTCAGTAAGACCGCATTCCTCCACAAAGACTAGCGTGTTAGCATTGAAAGTAGTATTCCCTTTGTTAATTCTAAATTGGTTTTAACGGTTGGCAGGGTTTGTCACCAGCGACGAGTCAACTACGCCAGCAGCGCTGATTCAGGCATCGTTGGCTTATGGCTTTGCCTTGTTTGTGGCAGTCTCCGTGGCAGCAAACATCTCAGGTGGGCATGTAAATCCATCTGTGACATTCGGTTTGTTCATTGGAGGACATATCACATTGGCAAGAACAGTGTTATACTGGATCGCCCAGCTTCTGGGATCAGTGGTCGCTTGCTTGCTCCTCAAGATTGCCACTGATGGGCAGGTAACAAAAAAGAAAAAAAAGAAAAAAAAGAAAAAAAAAGTCTTCAACCTACTCAAGATTGAAGAGTAACTCCTGCATAACCTTTGGCATTGTTAACATCAGTAAAGATCAGTGTCTTACCTTTTTGATTTGCAGTCAACCTCAGCTGATTCTCTATCCTCCGGCATAAGCTGCTGGAACGCTCTGGTCCTCGAGATAGTCATGACATTTGGCCTCATCTATACCGTACATGCAACTGTAGTTGACCCAAAAAAAGGTAACATAGGCATCTTAGCCCCAATTGCAATCGGCTTCATCGTCAGTGCCAACAT
The DNA here is from genome assembly GCA_001925005.1 of Drosera capensis. Classification (NCBI taxonomy): domain Eukaryota; kingdom Viridiplantae; phylum Streptophyta; class Magnoliopsida; order Caryophyllales; family Droseraceae; genus Drosera; species Drosera capensis. The sequence continues at coordinate 8,776 of LIEC01007509.1, forward strand.
CCTGGTCGGTGGTGCCTTTGATGGTGCATCAATGAATCCAGCAGCGTCCTTTGGCCCAGCTGTGGCGAGCTGGACATGGGATAACCACTGGGTTTACTGGCTCGGCCCCTTCATTGGCTCTGCTATCGCAACCATCATCTATGACGTTTTCTTCTACACCGAAGACACCTATGAACAACTCCCCAGTGCTTAAGTGAAAAATCAGGGTCATCATATCCGGCGTTGATATGCTTGTGCGTGATGCGCCGCTTTCAATCTCCTCTTGTCTAGCAGCTCTAGTTGGGCGTTTCATCTTCTGTTTACTGCCCCTCGACTGGGATTTTCAGTGTTACCAGTGTGTGTTATTCGGAGTATTTTTCCCTCTCCTATTCCAAAGAATTGTTTAGTGGCATGTGTTTGGTTTGCTCAAGTCCAATGAGTTCTGTGAAACTGGATTCTTGCTTTACTGTACTTTATTAGTTATCAAAATAAATCAAAACTTTTTTGTCTATTGTTGTCCAATGCTGCTCCTAATTTTCCCTAATTCCACGCAATAAACACATAATTTGCCAATCAAGTAAAGAAGAATGCAGCAATCGCTTAATGTATCAATAGAACAGGAAAATATGAGATGACATATACATACCCTTAAAAAAAGAGCATATTATACCTCGGCTGACTGCTTATCTACAAAGAACCGATTAAGTACGAACTTTTTGGCTAACAAATCTATAGTTCACGCTTATCTACAAAGAACCGATTAAGTACGAACTTTTTGGCTAACAAATCTATAGTTCACGCTTATGTACAGTTCTTCTCTCTCCTAACATCTCAACTACTGATTTGGCGGCAACAAAATCACCAAAAAGTTGTTGAGGCAACTTTCAAGTCCTTGGACAAGAGCTCAAGTTTCAGCCAAAAGAATGTGGGGAAAAAAGTTGCTAATTGAAATGTCAAAGTCCTTCCATAAGACCAAACAGTAATTATGAAAACAGACACTTGCAGCAAACTTCTTATGATATTTCCAGGAAAAGATTAGACTCGCTAAACTAATTACACCACACACAAAAAAAAAAAAAACCACAACTATCAATTTAAATAGATGCTGGCGGAAATTTCTGAAGATCAGGCTGGCATTATAATTCATATCATGTTCGACTCTCAGTCCTACATGGCTAGCATAAACTCAGAAATCCAGATACTATCATGTTCTTTAATATAACAGTCTGCCAAAAATCTTATACCTTAGTTGAAAAACATCATAAAAACAAGCCAAAACTCTTCAAAATACAAATAACTCACAAGCACAATTGATAATAAGCAAAAATGAAAAACGACATCAAATTTATGTGGAAAAAACCCTCAAGGAAAAGAAAAAACCCTCGGAAAAAGAAAACTCACTAATCAAGAAATCAGATTATAATGATTAACATCATAAAAACAAGCCAAAACTCTTCAAAATACAAATAACTCACAAGCACAATTGATAATAAACAAAAATGAAAAACGACATCAAATTTATATGGAAAAAATCCTCAAGGAAAAGAAAAAATCCTCGGAAAAAGAAAACTCACTAATCAGGAAATCAAATTATAATGATTTCTCTTTTTGAGATCGTTTTCTCTTCTGTGTATCGCTATGAAAAACCCTAATTTTCTCTCTTTATTTTTCTACACAATAACGATATATTTATAGGGGATAAAGATTAAAAAATCAATGTCAAAAATAATAATATTCACCTTGGGCATTTACTTCAAGATCTATACGAGAGCAACTCATTAGTGAACTCTTTTGTCTCAGCCTGACACGTCCTCGGATCCTTTTTGCGTGGCGGGGATGCTCCACCACAAACTCAGTATGAAGAAACGTTGATCAAGTATAAACAACGTTCAAACTTGACTTGAGCAATGTCCAATTCTAACCGCTCTTTTTTTGCTTCAAGCACTTTATGTTTTTATACAAACGCTTTGTTTACTTTCGAACACTCTGTCTTTTTCTGATTTATTTACATGATAAATCATAGACATGATATTAGATTCACTCGTTACTGATGATTTTTCTGATTCTTATAATTATCTGAAATTATTAAAAACATGCAGAAAATAAGAAAAGACATCAATAATTATACTATGCCACGTAAAAGAGATAAGTTTAAATCAAAAAAGATTTCGGATACGATAAAGTCGTTACTTAAAAAGAGTAACAAAAGCATGTAAAATGATATTCTTAGAACACTTGTTTGCTCAGTTTCATAATCAACTCATATTAAAGAAACTTGACATTTAAAACATAAAATAAACATGTGTGTGCGTTCTTGTAACTTGATATGCTTTGTTAAACATTATCTTGATTCGGTGCACCTCGGTTCATCATAGACCCACCGACGTAAGTCATTGATAACTTGGTCGGGTTTTTACTCCCTTAGATTTATTTAACTCGCAAAACAGCTTATTAAAATCTTTTACTTAAACTTGACTTGATAAGCATATATTTTGATGCTTAAAAACATGTCATAATGGAACACAAAGCATGACTTTTGCATGCATAAAGACGTAATTTTCATGAATTGTTTAGGACTGGTTGAATTACTTAAGTCACGTTTAAAAACTAACCATGAACTTGAACCATTTCTTAAAACAACCACCCATATAGTTACAAAATCATAAACGTGGTTAAAATCATGAACTTTGAACCATTACTTAAAACAACGTATAAAGTTATCTTAATTACGTTTACATTATTCTTATTGTAAGATACTATGCCTCCTTAACTTCGCTTGTCACCAATCCCGTCGTGCTTGTTTAACCCATGCCTCGTCCTACTTGCTTTCTCTCTCTTAAAATTACTTTAGGTGTTTGTTATTTCTTTTTCTTAACCCTAAACTTGCCTTATTTATAGAGATTTTGATGACTGTCTTCTCACAAACGTCAATGACGAGGGGACGACACATGTGCTTGAGGTGTCACGCTCTCGTTCACGGCTTGACATGCAACGATCTTGTCATGGACGTTAGATAATGAATGGACGACACAGTGTGGATAAGGTTTTGTATGCTTAACTTAGTCAGCTTTGGTCATGTGTCACTTGATATCGACATGCTTCCGACGAACGTCGTCATGTTAACTTACCTTGATTTTTGACACATGATATTTTCATGAGCGTTTTAACTTATGTATGTTATTAACATAAAACATCTTGATTATTCATAATGAATGCTTGGTTCCATTTAGACGACTATCAATGAAAAATACTTATAGAACGCTTGGTTGTTAAAAAACGCACTACCAATAATGAATGAACTTCTATGTCAAATCACAAACAATTACACGACCACCTTCATACAAAGAATAAAGAGCAGGAAATTAAGATCAAAACGAGGAATGGCTTGATTCATCAAGTAGTTAAACGTACACTTGTATGGTAAAGAAAAAGCATGCAAACCTTTAGTTCTTGGTATGTAGTTTACCAAGCTTTATAGAACGTTGCTGGAGCAGGTGCAGGTAAAGCTTCAGCCACACGAAAGGGTAGACAACAAGCAAACCCTGCTAAATTCAAGCTTGAATCAGCTTGATTTTGATTAGATAACAAATTCACAGTACTATACTTTTCCTTGGAGCAAAGTTGGAGGCTTTGGAGATCAACCGAGCAATCGACAAATCAAACCAGAGGACCTTATTTAATTACTATCAAAGTTCTGCCTATTCTCGGGATGTTCTTGCCTCTACACGATAATGAGGTTAATTTCTACCAGTTAAGCAGAATATTAATCAGGTAAACCAGTGTCCCAATACACCAGCTGCAATTTAAAACAGCATATTACACCAAGTATATGATCATACAATTGGGAATTATGATGTACTCCGCGTTACTATCTTTAATGCGCATAGCAGCGATTCTTTCCCGATCCCATCACCACCCCCCCCCCCCCCCCCCCCTAAACAAAAAAGAAAAAGGAAAAAAAGAAAAAGAAAAACATTGAAAGAAAGACAAATGAGACATACCTGCACAAAGGTGTAATAGCTGAAAGGAAGAAAAGCAAAATAATCTGCATATAGGTCTCTCTCCTTGATAAATGGTAGGGCCTTATACATAAGCCACGCTGCAAAAGGACCAATGAGACCACCAAAGATTCATAAGACGGTATTATCTAGATGAAACTGCTAAAGAAAAATCATCAATGGGAAGTGTGTGCCGACTCACATTCACCAAAGAGCCCCACTGGATATAACAATATGAATGTAGTGTACCTTCACATGAATCAGCAGAACCACATTCAGTTCGTGTCTAAGCTTTCCAAGTTCCGAGATTGAGATTTAGATCCGAGATTGAGATTTAGACATGGAACACACCTCAGATAAGTAACCCGATATGGACAGAGTCCGATGCACGTCAGGGCATAATGTAAATACCTGAGAGCCTGCATCAATTTTCGTTTTGAGAACAAGACAGATAAGCACTTCCAGGTATTTTGGGACAGTTAAATGCCTAGATAGTAACTCCTACACAATAATTAGGAACAGTTTCAGGGTCCTGTTCATTCTCCGGGATCCAATTCTCCATCTCTCATTTCCCCCTGTTAATATGGTAGAGTAGACTCACTTTAATGCAGCTCATCACTTAGCCTTTGCCTACGAAAAACCTGGTGAGGTTGTTATAGTAGTGTTAGGTTTAATATAGGTATCAAGGGTCAGATGAGTCGTATGGTAATAGGAAAACCAATAATAAGCATAGTCTTCTTATTAATGAGGTGATTGTCCCACATGGTAAGAATTTATACAACCTCTGCATCAGTTTCTGTCTTTCATGACATCTTACATTCATGAGTTACATGAATGTGAGTATGACATTTTTATGGAGCAAACTCTAGTAGGCGGTCTTACATCACAATTTTGTGAGTTAAACTTATTAGCAAGATTTTGATACTATGCTCACAAAGACAACAGCACTACAACAAACGAAGCATAAAAACATCAGATATGAGCTTCAGAAACCACATTGTTGGGCACTTGGGCAGTGCCATTATGTGCAGATTTGCAGGCTCAACCTTTTGTTAGACCCTTTTCAGTCAATAACCACGAGGGCAAACGACTAATAAAGCGGAACTGATTACAAGTATGAGATTCACAGTTCCACCTAGTGCAACTATTAGGGACCAAAGAGACATACTAAAAAGGAACACAAACATACAGAACCATTAAGCATGCAGAGGAAATGAGTCAGTTCATCAATTCTACCATACATATAAAACAAAAAGGAAGAGCAACGATAGTAAGAACAAGCTTACTTCACTTATACTCCAAGCAAGGAATATCGCGAAAACTGATGGACAATCTTGGACCTGTGCACCACACAGCCAAAAGCAAGTTCTGATCAACGACATAGCTCGAAAATTTAGATAAGAACCGGGGACCAGATTTCATACAGAGGTAGTCACAACTTAGCAAAAGATCTCACAAAAGCCAAAAACAGAAGAGAGTACCTCAGGGATTTTAAGAACAATTGCCACGACGTAATGAGTCCTTCCTATCCATTGCAAAAAATGTAATAGCGCCCCACTTCGAACTATCCCTGTGGGCTCATAATAACAAGACCAATGTTAAGTACCATCAGGATGAAGGTACATGAAACTTGCTAGAATGATGAAAGAAAAGGTACCTAGCGCTCCATGAACAACTTCCAAGAATGAAGCAATGAGCAATAAACCTAAGGAATTTTGAGAACATGAATCAGTTCGTTCATGCAAAAGTGTGTGAATCAATCTAAAACCAATCAGTTTAGACTTCTGCGTTGATATCTTCATATCTGAGTCTAGTCAAACGTGTGTGCAATTTATGCGGCGAATCAACCCTATTTTAATCTCAAACGGAATATAAAGACTTCAAACACGATATGAAGACTCACAATAATATCTGTTGTATCTTAAAACTCTCATAACATGGTGTTTGGAATAGGCGGACACTGGACTTGGACTTGGTACAACTAACATTAAGAAAAATAATTGGGATAAATAATAGAAAATAAAATTGACATCACGACATAGAGATTTATGTGGTTCATCCCGTTTTTGGGATTACGACCACGGACAACCAATAAGTATTTTCACTAATCAGATGAATATTGTTACAAGAAAATTTATATCTTCATTCACTAATTTTTATGACAGTCGCAGCTCACACCTATCCAAAAACAATAATATAATATTTAAGTCAATCCTTAAATATTATTATAACAGGATAATCTTTTAGTGAGAAGATAACCCCAACACAGACCTATATATACCCTAAATTCTCTACCCGATGGTTTTGTTTACTTGGCTCTGCTCTTTCTTTGCTTGTTGCTGCGATTGCAAATTTAAAAGAAACGTTTCACTGTCCTTTTGATGAATCAGGAGAAATCCAGAGGTTGCTTTCTTGTATTCGTCCATTTCTCCTTTTTCTCAAACTTTTAATAAAGTTCTCTATTTTTCTCTACTTTTCTCATACTTATGCAACTTTTTTCACACCTTTTACAAAACAAAACCAATCGGTCTCGCCACCCACTTTTCTCTTTGATTTTAAAACAAATCCAACCTATGGAATCCAAGTGGACAATGTGTAGACCGATCACATAAATAGAGTACCTGTAACGCCCCGGGATTTTCTGTCCAATACCTGCTAAACACGTGGCGTTACCGCCGCTCCAAAGTTTTCTTCGAAGCAAGGCGACAGGAATACAAGGGGTTTAAGTATCAGAAACATAGGATCTAAAAATAAATATCCAACTTACATCGTCTTGAATTACATAAAAATCGTACTCCGAAAATATAAACAAAATAGAAACTAATCATCATCGCTATGTAACGGTCCCCTCCACGATCCTTTATTACCTGAAACGAATATGTAACCGTGAGCTTGAAAGCCCAGTAACACAGGATACACATCCATCTCAAGGGTCTGGCATGCTTATTATATCATGCATTTCCCATGCACAACAGAATGCAATGCAAGCAACACCGAGCAATCATATGCCAATCAGGAACGTTTAAATACGTACAGGATAATAATAATACAAGTCAAGCAGGTTAATCCCTATTTCAGTATCGCTGGCCTATATTAAAGGCTTTTACAGGTTAATGACATGCTCTGACATGTCATATTGATTCTCAGGACTTTAACAGGTAACAACGTGCATTTGTCACATTATAACAGTTCTTATGACTTTTACAGGTAACAACGTGCTTTTGTCACATTATAACAATTCTTATGGCTTTTACAGGTTAATAACATGGGAGGAGTTACAGCAGGAGTTTATCGTTAATAGTATCGTCATAC
>LIEC01007510.1:0-24805 GCA_001925005.1 Drosera capensis
GTGTCTCTTGCACTATTTGGTGCATACGTCAGCAGAGCCGGGATAGAGACTGTAGATGTGCTCAGCCCAAAGGTCTTCATCGGTCTTCTTGTTGGTGCCATGCTCCCTTACTGGTTCTCAGCCATGACAATGAAGAGTGTAGGGAAGGCAGCTCTGAAGATGGTCGAGGAGGTCCGCAGACAATTCAATACTATTCCAGGGATCATGGAAGGACGGGCGAAACCTGATTATGCAACTTGTGTGAAGATATCGACGGATGCCTCTCTCAGGGAGATGATACCGCCGGGTGCGTTGGTTATGCTCACGCCACTGATCGCTGGTACCTTCTTTGGAGTGGAGACCCTTGCTGGTGTTCTTGCTGGCTCGCTCGTTTCTGGTGTTCAGGTATGCTGTTCTTCTTTCAAAGATATTTTTACATTGGGCATCGATCATCTAAAGCAAACTAGGCCATAAGAAATTAAGAATCTGAAACCAGCGAACACTAAAAATGTCGTCATATCTTTCTATATCATTTCAATATAGCAATATCCTGGTTTGTCATGCGGGAAGGCGCAGGCTGGCCACCAAGAAGTAGTTTTAACATTTCCTCACCGCCGCGGATGAGATGTTCGTAGTTGGCTTGAATTGCATGACGAATATTCTCACATTGGTTTGTTGCTTTGTATAGGTTGCCATATCAGCTTCCAACACTGGAGGTGCGTGGGACAATGCCAAGAAGTACATAGAGGTAACTATTCATTTCACTGGATACCAAGCTGCAAGGAGTCTATACTACTACCGTAGACAATCAAAATCCTTCACTACTATATGCAAAGGTTGTTGAAGAGCATAGAAACATGCAGTTAAAAATCATCTCTCACGCAGATTTTGTGATAATTAAGCTAGTTTCAGTTTTTGTTCAACATGTCTATGATTAGGGTTCAAATCTTGCTGGATGCAACATATTCATAGCTCGCGTCCACCTAAATGATAGCGCTATCTTTTCTAGTCTGTAACTGTTCATGGATTAGGTTCATTGTCTACCATCGTTAATAGTTCACCTGCTAAAATAGTATCGGTTTTTCGTTTTCCTCAGTTTGAGACTGATGAACTTTATGATTTACAGGCCGGTGCCACTGAGCATGCACGCTCATTAGGACCAAAGGGTTCGGATCCTCACAAGGCAGCCGTCATCGGTGACACAATCGGAGACCCCCTAAAGGATACATCAGGGCCGTCGCTCAACATCCTCATCAAGCTCATGGCGGTTGAATCATTAGTCTTCGCTCCATTTTTTGCTAGTCACGGAGGCTTGCTCTTCAAACTCTTCTAAAGAACATTAGGGGGAAAGGTGATTGCGGTATAGCGAACCAGTATGTATCATGTTCATGATATTTTGATTATTCACAAATGTACTCCAGTTTCAGTCGTGTTGTAACCTTTGATGTTGTACTTGGTGTACATACCGGGATCACATCGCCCCTGAGAAATGTTTTTCGTCACGCTCGATCATGGTTATAACTTTAGCCTGTGTACTAATGTTTCTGCGAATATAATCATTCTCGTCTTGTTCTCATATCTGAAAATAGCGGAGATTGGTTCGGATGATCTAATTTGCGATCTTAGGCTTGTGTTGAGATATAAGTGAAAATTTTAAACATAGCTTATCTCTAAAGTGCTTATATATCTTCAAATCTATTATATATGTAACTACAAAATTTTTAGATGGCAAGGATGGCAAATGACATGCCTACGTGGTATGATAGGATATATTAAATTTATTTAAACTAAGAAATCTTTATTCAATTAATTTTATTGCTTTTGAGTACAATTTGAACATTTTACATTGATTTTGAAAATAATAAAATCTAATATAACTATTAGATTCAAAATTTGGAAAAATAATCTCGATAAAAAAAATCCTAAGAAAATTAAAAAAAACATCATAATCAAAATACCACAAATAATCAAAATCCCACAGATAAATATAAGATATTGGCATAACTACATACATATAATTCATAATTTTATTAGTTCTTAATTTTAATTAAACATATAACAATAAATAAACAATAACAAACTACACGCGCAGACCACATTATATTTTGTTAAGGTGGGAAAATAGAAAAATAATTTTATATTCATTGGATTATGTTATTTACTTTCTATAATAATTAATTAGGTTAATATTATTCTACTATCTATTTGGTCTCTTTTGATTCTATAAAAATAATATTTGATAACTAAGAATAATGTATCAAGATTAATAACTAAATATTTACAATGCGTAATTTTATTAGTTCATAATTTGATTAAACATATGAAAATTATAAAAACATATATGAAAATTATAAAAACATAATAATCTATCGGCACACAGCGCAAGATAGTTAATATAAAAGACAAAAAAAAAAAGCAGCAGTTACTGCAATCAAACAGGCTTAGTAACACTCATTACCTTCTTTAAAATTAATTATTCTTAATTTTTTAAAATTTAAATTTCTCTTTTGATCCTAGATTTAAATTTGTTTTAAAAGAAGTTATTCTGTATATTTGTGTCGGATTTCAGTTTGTTTTGCTATAATAACTGTAGCCTTATGTACCCTACATAAAATCGTCTTTTCATCTTCACTAAAGCATCCATTACCATTTATATGAGATTCATATCTCATGTACAAAAACCCTCAATGGGTTTATAATCGCACAAGAATGCAATGTTGAGTATTGCAATTTTCCCATCGTTCCATGATTTTATGTGGGATGGAATGAATCCTCAACATCATCGATCCAAGTTCTTTCATCAGAATAATTAGCAAGAATATTGTATTTTTATGATCTTAATAATAATCAATATATTAATATCGTTTTATTAGAAATAGTTTTCTGTTTACGTAATAATAAAAATAAAATTTCATCTTCTAATGAATAGATTGAATTACATGGATTACTATTATTATTTATTTTAATACTGTTTATGATAATTCATTGAAGTTAGAGCATCCACAACCCTTAAAAAATCAGCCTCAAACTCAAACAGAGACCAAAAGGCTAGAAGTGAAGTGTCTCAGTGCATTTTTTTCCCCCCAACGGTACACCTTTTTTTGCCGCAAAATTGGAGGGATATCACTGCAAAACTTCTCTGCCCAATTAGCCCCACTAATCTGTTTTTGTCTCTTTTTTCTTGTTTGAGGGGTGTGTGTTTTGAGTGTGTCCACTGTGGACATTGAATTTTGAAGTTCTTCGAATTTTGTTAGCTGCCCTTTCCACACGTCATTTTGCTTGATTTTGAAGGGTCTTAATTAATTCGATCGCTGTGGATGCTCTTAACTACTAGTATCATTGTTCACACACCACCAAATTCAGATGCGGTAGAAAATGTACTGTTCAGATAATACACTCCGTATAATCATAATTATCAACCAATCAATAAATAACAATATACTAGGAGTCCCATGGCCTGGTACGTAATTTACTCCAAACCCAAGTGCATTTCGGGCCAATAATCCAAGCTGAATATTCGCCATCGAATTAATTGTTCCCTCCCCACGCTCTTCACATTCCCATCTCGTGTGAATTTCCGATCCCGAGTTGTCACGTCACTCACAATGACACGCTCTGTCAAGTAGCATGGTCTTATTGGTCCACATCATCTCAGAGTATCCACGTCGGACCAACCACTTTCTTAGAACACACAACACCCAGGCTATTTTCTTTTGGGTCGAAAACGGGGCTAAGCCCTGGATTTTATTGAGTGTAAAGTACGTCCATGAGTTATCATCCGTATAAATCAACTACATGTATAGAATAAGAACCCTTGGATGGAGTTTTCAACATATGAGTCCCAATAGGAAGTCGAAGCCCATAGTTTATGAGCCATTCCGCTAAGTTATTATTTTCTTCGTAGATATGTTTAAAACGGTATTTCCAAGAATAAATAAGTAATTGACAATATGAAACATCCAAGTTATTTTTAACATAATAATAAAACCCCATGTCATTGTGTACATAACATTCGTATACATTTTTTAATATTCGTGTGAAACCAACATATCATGAGAGAAAAAACGTTAATCTTAAGAACTTTTTTTTTATATTATTTTAATCTCAATCATTTATTTATCTATTACACACTCATGAAATCCTAATCTTAATCATTGAATCTTTTCCTCTAACTTAAAAATTTGGTGCCATTAAGCGATCAATTTTATTCTTTTTCGATTTTAATTTTCTCAAACATCTATTCTGAATAAATTCTAAAATTTATTTTTTCATAATCATAAGCAACAGTAAGATCCACACGATACAGTGATATATATGCGTTCAATATTCAATGCACCAATAACAACAAAAGTTTTCGTAAGAAAATGAACAATATTATGGATAACAGCTCTCAAAATTATCTAAACAATTAGTTTTATTTGTCAATTCTATAAAATCTCACTCGGCACCAAACCCAACTTTACATTTCTCATCATCACATTTCACAGCAATGGCGATGATTCGGAGGCAAAACCCTACGATTCTCTCTCTCCTTTTTTCTCTTCTCCTCTCTCTTTTCGCTATTGCTTCTTCGAAAGTCTTCTTCGAGGAGCGATTCATTGGTATGGTCACGCTCTGTGGTGATGCTTTGAAGCTGTGCTGTCTTTGTTGTTGATTTTTTGACTTGGATTCGATGGAATCGGATTATGAATCGAGTTGTTGATTCGATGTTGTGTGGTAGATGTTTGTGAGGTTCAGGTTGAGATGATTCGAGTTCGAATTATGAGGATTCTGGTGTGAATTGTGTGATTGATTTGATTCTGAGCTGAATCTGGTTGATCCATGTTGGTTTGGTACTGTTTTGTCGGATTATTTTCATTGTTGACATTGTTGTTGTTGTTTGAATTTGGTTGTAATCATTGTTCGGAAATTTCTTTTCGCTGATTTTGGAATTATGATAGTCTGTGAGGAGAAAATGATGATTGATTATCATGTAATTCTATTCTACAGTTCAATCCTTTCCAATTCTATGAAATGATAATAATGGTTTAGTGGTTTTTAGTACTGTCAAATCTTCAGCGGAATCTCAATCTATACTACAGTATCTTCTGAGAGTAACTACCTTGGTCTGCTGTGAGGTTTAGGGTTTTGAGTCCAGTTTTGTCTTGCCAGATGGGGATTGTTCTGTAGTAATTCATATGATCCAACTGTAGTCAGTTGAGTTCTGTTAGAGTTCGGATTGTATTCAGTAAAAAAAAAAAAAACCTTATAACTTGATAAAAAAATGTCAAAATCTCATACCTTACAAATATTCATTTGGTATCCTGATTTTTAAATTCCTTGTTTCTTGTGAATTTACTGACTACATTATTAGGATGAGGGAACTAAACAGTTCAAGACATTAGTATTGCATTGATTTTATTTTCACTTCTGATGAGTGACATGCTTATTGAGTAGTGCTGGCCTACTTATAGGCTAATGGGTTCATCATGTTCGAGGAATCTACCGTTTATGTTCTATTCTCACCTATCATTTTCTGACTGTGCTTTTGGCTGGTTCTGTAGATGGATGGGAGGAGCGCTGGGTGAAATCTGAATGGAAGAAAGATGAGAATTCTGCTGGGGAGTGGAATCACACATCCGGTAAATGGAATGGAAACCCTGAGGATAAAGGTAATTTGAAACTCAATATTATTCAAATATTGCGACGCATTGAAATATTTTTTGAGACTCATTAGTTGATAACTTTCGAATTAACTTAAACTATCCAGGTATCCAGACCAGTGAGGATTACAGATTCTATGCCATTTCTGCGGAATTCCCTGAATTCAGCAACAAGGACAACACTTTGGTTTTCCAGTTCTCGGTCAAGCATGAACAAAAGCTTGACTGTGGTGGTGGCTACATGAAGTTAATCAGTGGTGGTATCGACCAGAAGAAATTCGGAGGGGATACTCCCTACAGGTTTGCCAAATTTTGTCTCGTCTTTTTCAGTCAAGGACTTGACGTCATACTTCATATTGATTGAGGTGTTGATCTGAAGCCGCTTTTGCTTCTTGCAGCATTATGTTTGGACCTGATATTTGTGGATACAGCACAAAAAAGGTCCATGCGATTCTTAAATACAATGACACCAATCAGCTGATCAAGAAGGACGTGCCTTGTGAGACTGACCAGCTAACACATCTTTACACGTTCATCCTTCGCCCGGATGCTACTTACAGCATCTTGATCGACAACCAAGAGAAGCAAACTGGTAGTCTGTATGATGATTGGGACCTCCTTCCTCCTAAGCAGATCAAGGATCCCGAAGCCAAGAAGGTGAATAATCGTGAACAAGCATGTTATGTCTTACCTTTTTTTCACACTGGAGATAGAAATAATGTATGACCGGTTATGTGTCTGTGCAGCCTGAAGATTGGGATGACAAGGAGTTCATTCCTGATCCTGAAGATAAGAAGCCAGAGGTAACGATTCTTCTTGTTGGATGTGTTCTTGCTTGCTTACTTGGTATCTTATGCTCCCATTTAGAGCATGGCTGCCAAGAGTGTGTCATTAACAGGACAAGTGTGTCTTATACAATTCATAAACCTTTTACTACGCTAGTTGGTTGTGTGTAAGAGAAATCTTGTAAGAAAACCTATATACTAGTAGTTAGCAAGCACCAAGATGGACGTAGTCCTACTCCTTTGCTTGCTCCCTTCCTATAGGAGTATAGATTAAGTAATAAACCGCTCTCTTGATATAGAATGATGCCTTCATTTCCATTACACATATCTTGTGTGTGTTTGTTTTTGTCTAGGGCTATGATGACATCCCAAAGGAGATAGTGGATCCTGAAGCCAAAAAGGTTGGTATATAGAACCTGTGGTTTGGCACTTAATTCAGTTTCCTAGAATATCAACCGGTAATCATGGAATGCTTTGAAACTTTCAGCCCGAGGACTGGGATGATGAGGAAGATGGCGAATGGACCGCCCCCACTATCCCGAACCCGGAGTACAAGGGACCATGGAAGCCAAAAGTCAGCAGTTTGTAACCCGAAGTTCACTATCGCATATCATTCTTCAATATATAGAGAACTTAATCTCTCATCACTTGCAGAAAATTAAGAATCCCAACTTCAAGGGCAAATGGAAGGCACCTTTTATTGACAACCCTGGTATGACTATGCGTCACCTTTTGTGCATGAGTAGAACATAATAAATTCATGACTAATGACATTATGTAATTACCTAACTTGTGAATCCATTGTTCCTCAGATTTCAAGGATGATCCTGATCTGTATGTTTACCCGAAGTTGAAGTACGTTGGCATTGAGTTGTGGCAGGTAATTTTCTCTCTGCTCTTTTGATTTGAAAATCCTGATAACCGAGTAAGTGATGTTAATCATGAGAAACTTTCTTGCTTCAGGTGAAATCAGGAACACTGTTTGACAACGTCTTGGTAGCCGATGACCCAGAATACGCAAAGCAGCTTGCCGAAGAGACCTGGGGCAAGCAGAAGGATGTGCGTCTTCATTCTGTGCACTACCAAGGATTTGAATAATGATTCTATGGTCTTGTTTGTTTTCTAATCTGCCGGTTTTTGCAGGCTGAGAAAAGTGCTTTTGAGGAGGAAGAGAAGAAGCAAGCGGAAGAGGTATTGATTTCTTTCTCAACTTATATATGTTCCATTTTCTATGTCAAATGCGAGGCAAGAAGAGTTAAAAAGTATGCGAATCTTACTCCTGTATTTGTTTTTCTCTCTGTTTGATCTATCAGGAGGCGAAGAACGAATCGGAATCCGATGTAAGTCATTCTGTAGTTCATATATTCACTCTTGTCTACCTTTGGGTTCATGTATCTAAAGCATTCCTCATTTCAGGCCGAGGATGAAGAAGAATCTGATGCCGAAGAAGCAGAGGCTGACTCGGAAGAAGCTAAAGCCACCAGCATCGATGACATCAAGCATGTCAGTACATTTATACATTTTAACTTTTAACTGGTTTCTAGCCGTTTAGGCTCCCAATGTGTTAGTGTTCCTAATTTTGGCGTTCATCATATTTGCAGGACGAACTCTGAGCAGAGGTAGCGGCATGACGCACATTAGGAATCAAGCTTTGCAACCACAGGAATATGATTTCGTCTAGATTTTTACCATAGGATCTTTTATAGCTAATAGCTGAAAAGGCTGCAAGAGGAACTTTGTGACTCATTATTTTGACATCTCGTGAACTGTCTCAAGAGACTGTAGCTTTGTGGTAAACAGAATTCCTTTAGTTTCACTTACATTTCAAATTTTTGCAGTTGATTCTGCCAAACATTTATGCATATTTAAAATTTTGATTTCTTCTTGGAGGATGTTGTCAACAACATTTCCCCAACTATATGATCAGAGGGTGAAACTCGTACCCGAAAATTGTCTTCGTTGTACAAGAGTGATAGAAAAGACTGCGATAGTGATGGGACGATGCATCTCGTCCTCCTCAGAAGTCCAACATCGCGAAAACAGAGAACCAATAAAGTCGATATTGAGTCCGGTAAAAAGTCCGTGCACGATATAGGCTTCCGGCGTTAATCTACGCAAGGGACAGAAAGCCTACATAGTGGATAGGATGGACGAAGTTGAGGGTGAAGGTAAGGTCTCAAGGATGGGGATATTGCTAGCACGTAGCTGGTCCTTCATTTGCAGAGACGTGAACTTATTCGAGCCATACGACCACGACAGTGAAAGCTTCTTGATGCATTGTAAAATGTCCATCGTCCTTCTTGGATAAATATGTAGGTATTGAGATACATTGCACATAGAGTTGTAGAGTAACGGCCCGGCTCGTTTTTGACCTGATCCGACCCCTAGACAGGGGCTAGGGCCGGGCCTTGATATTGGGGAAGAAAGCCAGCCCGATCCGTTTTAACATGGGCGTGGCCTCGCCCTTTTTGACTTTAATCGGGCCTAAACTGGCCTGGGCCCTGGATAAGGCTAGGGTTAGGTCTTGATCATGGGGAAGAAAGCCCGACCCAGTCCGACCTTTCAAAAGCTTGGGCTTGACCCAACGCTTGGACCGGGCTTTAAGACCCTTTCCTTTTTCTTTTCTTTTGTAAATTTTTTATAATACAAAAACCATGCACGATTCTTAAAGTCGATGGCGGTTTAGCAATAAACGGTTTTGAAAACCGTTTACGGTTCCAACAACATGAAAATGTTACAGAAATATGTATGTTTTATCATCCAAAAACTGTGAACGATTTGAAGAAATCGTAGGCGCTTTTAGTAAACTGTAAACAGTTTTCTTATAACCGTTCACGACTTTTGGATAGAGCAAAGATCAACAGCTAAATTTTGACATGAGTGTCGAGCCACTTTGTGGTGGTGAGTTCGTCAGCGAAATATGGTTTAAAAAATCTTTTGGGTTTAAGGATTATTCAGTTGACCAAAGAAAAATTTCTTCGGGATTTTCTTTTAAAAAGAGAATAGCTACATTTTGACCTGACATGTGTATCGATGTAAAGTTTGGTATCCGTGCAATGATGATCAAATATAATTTTTTGCAAAATTTATTCTGAAACATCAATGGTTGTATAAGTTACGTACTTCAACCTAATACATACTGTGGGACGATCAGAAATGATTTGATATGAAAACAAGACATGTATTCATATATATAATATAAAATACGTATATTTTGTAATTATTATGGGATAAAAAAAAATAAAAAAAATATGCGACACCAATTTCAAATTTAAAGGATTCAATTAACCTTTTAAAAGAAATTTGGATAATTTATATACTCAAATAATCACATTATGGGGAAAAAAAACATGATGGCAAGAATGAACGTAGAAATTACACTAGAACAGGATCACCATTGGAAGCAAATCCAACTTCGACAAGCAGGTGAGTCCAACAAAAGTACTCCTACAACATTCTATTCTAACGCAAACCTCGAATTAATAAAATCTTATATACTTTTTGATAAATTAAATATTCCATCATTACATGTAAAGAATTAATTTTGTGTAATAATTGTCCAAAACATGCAACATTCCAACAACAAGATATTCCTGTTTTCTTTAAAAAGAAAATCTCGAAGGATTTCTCTTTGATCAACCGAATAGTCCGCAAACTCGAAAAACTTTTTAAACCAGCTTAACATGATATTAGCTGTTACTTCCTCTTAGCTCTGATAAATAAATCTTGATCTTTTATCTTTTTGAGTGTTTTCTCTTTCTTTTTTTATTATAAAATTAGCACAAGATATATTTTCTAAACTAAAATTTCAATAAGACAGATATACTTGTTGCTGAAGACAAGATACAACTATTACATCATATCAAATCTACGATATACTAAACAAAAGAACTTGAGACTGTAATTTGATCAAATATTTATAGACTTAGTTATTTAGATTTGATATTTTCTCTTTTTTTAACAAGTTATCTTAAAGATGAGATATTTTTAGATTTAGTCATTTTTTTATCAAGAAGATAAGTTATCTAAATATTTTTTCAACCAACACAAATTTAAATGATATTTTTTAATCAACACATAAGTGAGATCTATTAATTTGATTTCGTATTATTCTTCAACTATAAACCAATCCTTAAAAATATCAATCTTAATAATATATATATTTTTTAAATTTTAAGATAAAATTATTTCATGATAAATTTTACGTAATAAATTCAATATTACCTTAGGGAAATAAATCATAACTTTTAAAAAACTATCAATTTGATTTTGTATCTTTCCCCTCTACATATTTATTATGGATTTATTGAAAATGAGTTTTAACATAAAGATATTTTCTTGATGGTTAGATTTATTTTTATCGAATAAAATATTAATATTATTTTTGAAATAAATTAAATATATATAAAGATAAAATATATTTTATAAAATTTATATTTTTAATAATATTTTAAAAATCTATCAAATTCATGATTATTTCTTAAATTTTTTTATCATTTTCATAAATTAATAATTAAACTCAATTATGTTTATTTGTGTATAGTTATATGAATGAACGAACACATCGTGTGTATATATAATCTCTTAAATATTTTTTTTTTCTTTTGGGATCGAATGTTTTTTGTGGTGTGAATTTTTCTGGGTTTTGATTGATTTGTGGTTTGGTGAGGATCGGTGCAGTCGAATCCGAAGAATACAGTAGGAGTGCTTACAATGGCGGGAAAAGGCGTTTGTGTTTTGGTTACTCCGACTAGCGATCTCGTTAAGATACTGGCGTGCATGCACGGTTAGCTCCGTTTGACTCGATTTCTGTTCTCTGGAATTTATTGTTTAGGTTGATGGAGCATGAGATTGTTCATTAGTAGCCTTCATGTTGATGTTAATATTGATTTTTTGATTTGGGTTTTTGTATGGTGGGTTTAGGTTGGATGGTGTTACATGGATTAGCACTTGATCTATCAGATTACCCATTTTAAATCTAGAATATAGACAAGTTGTTTTGGCTGACCATCTTGAATTGATCCCATTCATGTATAGGAACCAGAACATTGGATGCAACGCCGACATCAATTCATTTGTTGTCTTTGTATCTTTACAGACATGCCCACTTTTCATCTATGCAATTGTCAATGAAAAATAGCTACGAAAAATGCAGAGTCTTTCACCACATTCATTGGTAGTTTTAGCCTTTAGTTCCTGCATTATCTTCTTATGCTCTGTATGAAATTGGTTATCCCTTTGTGGTATTGTTAGTTGATCATGTGAAGGGTTGTTTGATGTAATTCTCTTTTGTGTTAGTTAATAATCTTGACCACCGGCAATACTATGCACCGGCCACTATTCATCGTCCAAAAAAAAAGGTTTTTTGCACCAACACGTTTTGTTTGTTAGGCAAAATAGTTTGATTAATTCACCTATAAATATGATAGTTTTGTAAGTTTAATATGTATCTCGTCAAAGATAATAAACATAAATACAGAAAAATAGGAAGAGAGTTCCCACCAACCTTTGGCTCGTGAACACCATCGATCATCAAAGCTAACATTTTGGTCCAGGCCTGGAAGTGGGGGTGAAATAAACTTGATGGCTGGGGTCCAGGTGGCTCAATTGGCTCTCAAGCACCGTCAGAACAAGAAACAGCAGCAAAGGATCATAGTATTTGCTGGAAGGTCAATTCGTTTACATCTCTCTTTTATAGGTTTTTTTTGGGGGTCGACTTTTACAGTGATTTTTTCTGAGTTACATTTTTCTAAGTATTTTACATCTATAATTTGCAGTCCTGTGAAGTATGATAAAAAGGCTTTGGAAGTGGTTGGACGTAAATTTAAGAAGAGCAGTGTTGCCTTTGATATCGTTAATTTTGGAGAAAACGATGATGGAAAGCCAGAGAAACTTGACGCCTTGGTTTCTGCTGCAAACAACAATGATAGCAGCCATATTGTCCATGTGCCCGTTGGACCAAATGCGTTGTCGGATGTGCTGATAAGGTTTTGTTGGCAATCTCTCAAACTTATCCTATTTCTATCTGTGAAGTTTTGGTACATGCTAATAAAAGCACTATTTTATTTATGCAGTACTCCTATTTTCACGGGGGATGGTGAAGGTGGAAGTGGATTTGCTGCTTCTGCAGCCGCGGCAGCTGCTGGTGGTGTGACTGGGTTTGATTTTGGAGTGGATCTTTAACTTAGATCCTGAACTGGCTCTTGCTCTAAGAGTTTCAATGGAAGACGAGAGGGCAAGACGGGAAGCAGCTGCTAAAAGGGCTGCTGAAGAAGCTGCTATGCAGGAGAAGGGCGACGAACCTCAGTCTAGTCTGCAAGATGCAACTATGACAGAAAGTACCAACACTTCTAATATCAAAGCTGATCTTAAGACAGCTGATCTAATGGTATATTTTCAATCTCTACTTCTAGTTACATATTTTAACATTGAATATAGCACATCATTTGTAACATTCATTACTATATAGCTCTACAAAAATCTGGGAACATACCTTGTTGCTAATGTGGCAAATATTTCCATGGAAAAGTTGAGAAAGAAATTCACTTTATGTAGTTCTAACCATGCACGTCTAATTTTTTTTCTCGATAGTTGATTGAATAGTTGGTCAATATCTGATGCCATCTGTCTAAACTCTTCAGTTTCCTTTTTTATGGTATTGGTCATATATCCTAGATTTTATGGCTCGGTGGTCTCCCACATTTTTCCTTGTAGGTGTTAAGGTGGTACCCCGAAAAGGTATTAAAGCGTTTGGCGTGATTGCATGAACTACCAAAAAAGGAATATTGCATGCTTAGTGCATTGTGCTCTTAACCAAACCCATTAATATCGGTATTGATTATAATTTTATTTTATGTAGCTTGTTTTCTTATATGACCTGTATGATGCTTTGACTTATTAACTTTGAGATGGATCTTTTCTAAGCATTTGTCAACTATTTGTTATTGATAGGATGATGAGAATGCACTGCTACAGCAGGCGCTTGCAATGTCCATGAGTGATTCTATCCCAACTGCTAATGTTCGAGATACAGAGATGTCAGATGTAAATGTGGATGATCAAGACTTGCAGCTTTGTGAGTTCTTACCTCACTGATAAATGTATGATTTGTATCTTTTAGATTTTCTAGTTCGAGCATTTCGTGATCTGAAAAGTAGAAAATGAGAAACAAAAGGTAGTTTATCATGTGTGGGAGTTATGTCGAGTCATTTGGGGACGATCTCAAATCGCTTCTTGCCTGGTTGTGTCTGTTTTCTTTGTGAGGCTTCTCTTAATGTGCGATAAGAACTATTTGAGTTCGTGATTTATGTCTTTGTTTGGCTTCTTAAGCTTTGTGTGCTTTAGAACTTGGCTAGAAGTTCTCATCATAGACGAAACTTCTGCTTTGATTTTGGCTCATTTTATAGCCCTTTGCCATCAGAAAAATGAGTGACAGGGGAAGGAGAACACTTTTTTTGTCGTAAGAGATAAGGTAGCGAGGATGAGGTTCTAGATCAGACGAAAACGATATAGGTAAGGACTATGAGTGGGGGACACTGTTGTTCTGTTGGTTACGTCAGCAACAATGTACAATAACAAACCTAGCTTTATCCCTTTAAATGGATCCGTTGTGTTTTGCTTGCTATAATTTAGTTTCTTAGAAGGTTCAATGAGATGTGATGTGGAGCTACTTTGTGATGGTGAGCCGGTCAGCGAAAGCTGGCTTAAAGGGTCCTCAAGATTTGTCTTACTATTCATGAAGGATGCTGTTTATGTTTTCATTTTATCATTTCAAGCCTCTCAACTCCTTGTTGGATTCAACTTGAGTAATCAAATATCTGTGTATCAGATGTTTTTTCTTTCCTTGAGGGAAACGCTATATCAGTGTTTGTTCTGCGTGTGCTGTGTAATGTTGTCAACAAGGATAGCCTTTTTATTTTGAGGGCACCAAGTTTTTTGTTGCATTGTATGTCTTTTGCCTATTCTATACTTATGCTTAGCAGCAAACTTTATTAATACATATGTTGCTTCTTGTTTGTTGGTGCAGCTCTTCAGCTTTCGGCACAGGATGGTGGAACTTAGACATCAAGCAACACGGATATGAATAAGTTGTTGGGGGATCAAGCTTTTGTTTAATCAATACTTGCACAAGTATGTCTGTTCTCATGAATTTTAATTTTAACATCAGTGAATGGATCTGCTGAACAATATGATCGTTTATTATCTTTTTTTTTTCCTTGTGAATTTGACTCTAAATGGCTCATGGTTCTCACTTTCACAGCTTCCCGGAGTCGATCCTAATGATCCATCAGCTAAAGAGTTGCTTGCTTCTATGCGGAATCAATGTGAGGTTTGTTAATCTCTTACTTTCTGTTTCAATTTTGAGGAGGGTACTAGGGTGAAGCTTTAAGAATGTATAGGCCATTTTTCTTGGAGGGTACTAAGTTGATGCTTTGAGTATGTGATCATTTTTTCTCTTATGATTAGCGACTGACATTTTTTTCCTTGCTTCATGTAAACAGAAGAGGGATGAAGATGAGGCTTCGACTGAGGAAAGAAAAAATTGAGCAAATCAAAACTTTGATATATTGAAAGAGCATGCATCTTTTTTAAAATCTTGCGGAAACTTGAGGACTATTTTTTTACTCTAGCAGAAAGTTTATTGGTTATGATTTGAGTATGTTATTCGAACTTGTCTATGATGTTTTATTGATATGGATTTGTATTTAAAAGTCGTACTATTAGATATGCTTTCACACTTCTTCGCATTATGAACTTTCGATACTTCCACGCAATACGAACTATTGACACTTTCACTTAATATTCGAGATTCTAACCTGCGAAATGCACATTGTTGTGACAAACTTAAGTTTGTTTAGTCAAAATAATGATCATGATTTACTTACATTAGAACATTATTCGTAGTCACAATAATATTATATTGAAATGAATTTGTAAACTTCAGTTTTACTCATCTTTCATTTTGATTAAACTCATTCTATTTAATATGTATTAATTAGACACTCACCAATTATTTCACCATCTCGATAAGACAAGAATAACATAATTTCGGTAATTGTTTACACAATCCTTATGAGTTCGACAATTCGATATTTATTTATCAAATATTACGTGACCAGTACATTTGTTGTTTTACTAGTGAAAATTACATTGGTCAAGTTTTTTATACCGTTGTCGAGGAAATTTTTTTTTTTTTGAAACATGGTAAGTATATTCCGATCCAAAATGTGCTTAATAAAACACTTTACAAGTTTCTTAGATGATTTTATGCACCTATATATGCACTAAATCAAACTAAAATCAGATATAGTATGGCATAACAAACTGCTTACATGAAAATCAGTACATGTGTCCTATACTGAGAGTCATAAACAGTGACTAACATACATCACATACGAAACAAACTAAGGGACGGGACCTATACATAGTGCAAAAGATCCCTGACCCATTACAAAATACATCGAACATAATACACAAACGAGGGCGTGACCCATCATCAATAAGCTCCAACAAAATTACAATGATTACAAATGAATACATAACACATCATCAAAGCAACTTTCGAAGTCTAACAGCCTGTAGCTTGCATAGTTCTGTCCTCGAGATAAGCCATAAAGAAAGGTGATGCTGTGTTTATAATCCCTGAAATAATAAACATCATGGGTCATACACTCCCATGGGAGCATTTCAAAAAACAACATCAGAAATGCTCTACGCTTGCTGAATTCTTCTATTCTTGAGGTTATCTTTGAAACCTCTGAGCAGACAAGATTCATCTTGTATGGCTTTGTGAACGTAGTTCATCAAGACATGAACGGATGGTCTTGAGTTTCTGAATATTATGTTATTCTTCTTTTTTCAGATAACATATATCATAGCAGCATAACTCAGTCTCCCTATACTTTGTACAGAGCTTTGTCTCTATATTTCCCAGCAAAGAACAAACACGTTGTCGAGGATTATGTTTTAAACAATATTGAAATTGTTATTTCTAATTTTAATCTAGAATTTATTATTTATTTTGGGAGATTTGGGCTTGGAGGCCCAAATTACAACCGGCCTAATACCCAAATTTCATTTGCCCCAAGTCCATTCGACCCAACTCAAATCCAAGAGTCATGCCCAAAATACCATCCAGCCTCAATTCGTTATTGGTGCATATTTTTCTAATTTTATTCCCTTGATATTTATGTGGGTTTCTCCAAACATTAAAATCATGAAATTTATTTCCAAAAGATTAAGGTGAAGGTTTGTTAAATTCATAAATACGTATTATTATTAAGTTATGATTAATATAACTCATGATTAAGTGGTTATTACGCTCTTAATATTTTCATAAGATTGATCACCTTTTGAATGATATGTGTCATATAATTGAAATAAAAAAAAGATATTATATGAATGCTCAAGTAACCATGGATTAAATTGATATAGAAATATATAACTTGATACATGTAACAGTTATAGACATAAATGTCACATTCCTATGTTGAAAAATAAAAGAATTTCACAAAATTTAATACATTAACGTTTTCTTAAATTCATTTTAAAAATAATATGGATTGTTAAACAATAATATTGCTCGAGAGAGAATATTAATGGTTTTAGAAAATACTGTTGTTACATAAAAACATAAATCATAACCATAATAATATTATATTAAAATAAATTTATAAACCTAAGTCTTAGTTACCTCTCACTTTAATTAAACTCATTTTATTTAATCTATATTAATAATACAATCACCAATTATTTCATTATACAGATAAAACACGAATAATCATAATTTCGATATTTATTTACACAATCCACGTGCAGTCCAAATTGACGTAACCAACCACGACAAAACATGAAAAACAGCATAACCTTACCCACATACGTATTTAATCATCTAGATTTTGTCCTTATTTTTCACAGGCGTGTTCCTGTGGATTTGTTTACAGACTGTGTGTTGAATTTCAGTTATAAAACCAAGTCGCCGACGGGCTGCAAAAAGAGAAGAAAATACACATAGCATTACACTGTAAATTAGACGGAAAAAACATAGCACTAAACCACCACACAAACGCCAGCCACCAAACGACGCCACCAACCACTCGCAGCCGACTAGAGAGGCGAACCCAACGCTGCGTAAAAGAAAACCGACGCCGGACAAAAGGACGAAGGGAGAGGAGAAAGACAAAGGAGGAAGACGAAGTCGAAAGCCGAAGACGAACGGCTAGGACGGCAGGGCTGCTGCGGCGTAAGGCTGAGGCGAGGTGCGGCTGCGCGGCGGGATGGCTGGGTGCTGAGACGGGCGGCTATGGCTGCGTGCGGTGCTGCGGCTGGCTTGGAGGCAAGGCGGCGGCTGCGTGTGGGGAAGGAAGGAAGAAAAAAGTGGTGGAAGGAAGTAGGTTTGTGTGAGATTTGGGCCTCCATTACAACTTGCCCAATACCCAAATTTCATTCGGCCCAATTCTATTCGGCCCAACTCAAATCCAACAATCAGGCCCAGAATATCATCCAGGCATAATTCGTTATTGCACATTTTTCTAATTCTATTCCTTTGAAATTCATGTTGGTTGGTTCATTGAATGTTATGTTATGTTTTTAAAAATTAAGATCATAAATTAAATTTCAAAATGCTAAGGTGAAGGTTTTCTAAATTCATAAATACATATTATTATTAAGTTATAATTTATATAAGTCATGATTAAGTGATTATTACGTTCTTAATGTTTTCATAAGATTGATCACTTTTTGAATGATATGCGTCGTACAATTGAGATCGAAAGGAGATATTGTATGAATGCTTAAATAATAAACACCTTGGATTAAATTGATATAAAAATATAACTTGATATATGCAGTAGTTATAGACATAGATGTCACATTTCTATATTGAAAACTAAAAGGATTATACAAAATTTAATGCATTAGCGTTTTTCAAAATTCATATTAGAAATAATATGGGTTGTTAAATAATAATACCGTTAATATTACTCGAGAGATAATATTAATAGATTCAGGAAATCCTATTATTACATGAGAACATAAGTCATAGCCACAATAATATTACATTGAAATGAATTTGCAAACCTAAGTCTTTGTCACCTCTCACTTCATTAAACTCATTCTATCCAATCTGTATTAATTAGACAATCACCAATTATTTCATCGTCCAGATAAAGCAAGAATAACATAATTTCGTTACTTGTTTACACAATCCTTGTGGATTCGACAATCCGATATTTATTTGTCAAATATTATGCGACAAGTGCATTTACTGTTTTACTAGTGAAAATTACATTGATCACGATACCTTGTTGTCACTTGGCACATTGGAAAGTTGTGCAAACGCGGAGAACTTCCTCTTCAAATGCTGACCTTACTCTCAACAATTTGAACATTTTGCACGAAATGTTGTTGATCCTGCTTAATATTATGTGTATTTAGAGAAAACTTCTCAATCAAATATAATTTGAATTTAGACCAGAGGAGAAGTTTAATTTTATCACCAAAAAAGTTAGTGATTAATGAGCTCGTGAGTATTTATTTTTAAAATAATATTATTGGTGATTGATTTAATTCACATTGCATTCAATCTTATTTATTTAATTTAATGAGCATTACGACATGTAATTTTTTTTAAAAGATAATTTTTTCTATTCACTGTTAATATATGAGTTTAAGAATTTTAAATAATAAAAATAATGATTAAAGTTGGAGAACTATATATAAAAAAAACAAATGATTAAAGGAGAAAGGGTAGTTTCAAAAAAAAATTGGAAAAGTTAGCTTCAGTGGGAGCGAAAAACAACGCTCCCAAACAAGCATTCTTTCACTCGAAGACAAACAAATTCCCACTCAGAACCATCGAAACCCTAATTTGATTTTGTAGAGAAACTTTGATGACAATGAGAAAAGCGATAGTGAGAGAGAAGAGATCAGATTCTGACGATGACGAAATCGATTCGTCGCTCGCCAACAAACTCTAACGAATGATCACGTTGATTTGAAGTGAGATGATGGATTCCGATTCTGAAAGAGTCAACACTAAACTGAAGATCGCTTAATCGATCACATTCGTTCTTCGTTATTTGTGATTGGTTAGGGTTTTAATAGTAATCAATCGAAGGAAGAGGTAATGAATTCATTCTCTCTTTTTCTCTTTTTTTTTTTCCTTTTTTTTATCTTGCTTGATCTATGATGTACTAATCTTTAGATGAAGATTCAGGCATTCAAAATGGTTGCACATAATGTCTCTGTTATGTGCCTGTCTGTTATATATTTGGAACCTTCGAAGAGTGAGACTTAATCTGAGTAGTTTTGTTTATATTTCCTGATTAGCTATGAAATTAAGACAATATGAAAGACTTTATAGTAAGGGTCTTCAAAGTTCCGAGATAGGTTTTGAGTGCACAAAATCATTTATTTATTGTATCCACCAGAATTTGTCTGAAGTTGTATTTTTTCGCTATGGCATATGGGTTCTTGGGTAAGTTTATCAGTGATTGGACTTTAGTCTTTATTTCAAATAAATTAAAAGAATGAAAAGGTGTATAATACTCCCGCAAAGAAGAAGTTTTCTTGAATTTAGGTAGATTCATCTCTTAATGTGCATAACGTAATCGTTAGAGGATTTATGGCACACATGCAAATATTTTGTTTTCATTATTTGGTAGATTTGCCAAATCCATGCAATATTTCTTTCCTTTTTCAGTAGTAACCTCATTTATAGATTCATGAATCTAATGAACCCAACTCTTGCATTTATGATGATAGGTAATACCAAACAATGAATTAAAGATGTATTAAACAGAACTCATACAAAAATGAAACAAGACGTATGAATAAATCAAAACAGAGCATATGAATAAAAAATGAAACAAAAGACACATTGTTGCCATTGACTTTTACATCAAAGTTGTTAGTTAAAGGGTTAGCCCATGTATTTAAATGTGTCAAAGCTCTAGTGTAACTTTGTCAAATGATATTATGTTTTTGTTTGGGTATATTATTAGTATAATTTTTAAGAATTTCAACCCGAACAACCAAAAATCTCATTCTTATGATCAAGAAATGTAAGACTACTATAATTATCTTCTTGAATACTGAGCACTAATTTTAGAGATACGAACCCGAAGTTTACAAACTATCATTTATCCA
Source organism: Drosera capensis (assembly GCA_001925005.1). NCBI lineage: Eukaryota > Viridiplantae > Streptophyta > Magnoliopsida > Caryophyllales > Droseraceae > Drosera > Drosera capensis. The sequence continues at coordinate 20,555 of LIEC01007510.1, forward strand.
TTCATTCAGATGATTGAAAAACAACAAAACAACTTCGATTATATTCTTGATAGACAAACCCAAATCAATCTAACTAGAACAAGTCCACTCCAACACCACTACATCAAGACCTGCAAACAACCAGCACATCATCCCAAATTCATCACAAACCCTAATCATCAACTAAATCTTCTCAAACCTGATCCTCCTAACATGGATATCCCTTGTGCCGAGTCAAGGTTTTGGGGAAGAAGGAAATAAAAATGGATATTTATTTGTTGGGAAAAACAAAGAAGTCAAAGATAATCAAATGTGTGAAATGAAAAGTTAGTTTCTTGATATTAATAATTAGTTGAGAAAGAGGTGGAGAAAACGATGGTGAAAAACATCAATAATTTCAACGGTATTTTAGTGTAATAAAAAATACTTGCGTGATAATGAGAGTGGACCAAAGAAATAATAATAGTTAACACAATCCGTAAACGAAGGGAAATTACCAGTATAATATTCAACAAGTTCAGCACCCTCCATCACTATACATCTAATATAGAGACCAAAACTCTCAAGAGTAAATCGGGAGCATCGAACTTGAATGAGCTACAGCTGGAGCCCGGTATATGTTTTAGTAGTATTATATAAAATGAAAAAAAAAACAAAAAAGGAGCTTGATTATCTTCTACCTCTAGAGCAGTAGAATATCTTCAGAAGCACAAAGCGACAAACTGAAATTCACTATGGCATCAACCTCAGAATCCTTTTAATCGAGCATTGTCTTCGTAGGACATGCATCCGACCTGCATTTTTCAACGCATGAAGCTGATGGAGAAGGAAACTGAATCAACACGCCACAGAAAAGGAAGTTCATAACTGTGAGAGTGGATGATAGATGTTGATCAGATTTCTGAGCAAATTGGACAAAGCGGCTTCAATCATTCGGGATTGGATCAGATTTCCCATACATCAACCTCAGGGATGTGTTGAATCTTGGGCCAGTCATCACCATTCGGACCTCGGCATCTTTCTGTCAATCCTGAACAATTCCAAATTTGGAGACGCTTTAAGGAGGTCAGGAACCGAATCCCTTCTGGCAGAGTTTTCACTTCGGGACAAGCAGATATGTCGAGGAACTCAAGAGATCCAAGACAGTTGATCCATTCTGGAATGGTCATCAATTCAAAGTTACGTTCGATCTTCAAAGAGCGAAGGGCGGTGAGATGCTGAAGCCCATCGGGGAGCACCAGCATCTTGGCTATATGAGACAGCGTCAAGGATTGGAGACCCTTCAAAGCTTTCCATGGCATCCCAATCTCCTTGTCCTCTGCTGACAAATCGAGCTGTTCACAGGACCAAATTTCCATCTTTTTCAAGGAACTGAGATGTTCAAGACCATCATGCAAAGATCTTAACCCATCGCAACTATCGATTACCAGGGTCTCGAGGGAAGAAAGACTTCTGAATACTTCAGCAAGTGATGATAGATGGGCAAGCTTGGGATCATCCTGAATCCTTAAATAAGTCAAACCTCGGAGAGAATCTGTTGGCAGGGAAAAAAGGCCGCCTATGTCGTCAATCCACATGGTTTTCAGCCTAGAAGCACCTTCTCGAGGCATAACCACTGTTGTCAACACCCTGAGTTCTTTGTTGACACGCAGCAACTCCAATTTCTCAACATTTGGACAAAGGGGCATTGATTTCAGGGAAGTACAATTTCTCAACACACAGCCTAGCGCATGAAGTCTAGGAAAGAATGGCGGTTGTATATGTTGCGGCCAAACCTCCATAGATGATGCGGATGGTGATGCCCTCTGACCTGCATCGACTGCTTCACCAGCTTCCATCCACCACCAACTTTTCAGCTTATCCATATTGTTTATTTCAAGCACTTCAAGAGAGGGGAAGAATGATGTAGATGATGACAACGACGAGGCATCATACCGATTGTTCAGTCTGTTCTCCATGATGTACTCCACGCTTGGCAGAGAACGAAGTTTGAGTTGCTTGAGAAAACGAAGTCGGCTAAACAACGGAACATTCAGACAGCTTCTCCAACCCACAAGTTCAGCCACCACCAGGAAAGGGAGAGAACAGTTCAAGCTATCCATGCTTGCCCAAGTTGGGAGCCTTTTCCCTCTATAGCGCGAAATCTTTAGCTTCCGAAGATTAGGAGGAGGTTGAAGGCCATCCAGCACCGCCTCATCATGCTTCCAGGCATCACTATTATCATAATCCCATCTGTCCCATTCTAAAAGCAACTCTGATAATCCATGTTTGCTACTCAAGTTTGCCTCCTTTGCTTCATTGACGGGATCTTTCATCTCTCCCAGAATTTGTATGTACAGCCTTCCACTTAACTTATCAAGCGCTTTCAAGTCCCTCAATTGAGCAGTCTTTGTTTTTGAAACAGAAGCACCGTCATCAAGGTCAATCCCCACAATAAATACATCAAGCTTATGAAGAGCGGTCAACGTCCCCATTCCTGCAGGCATGCTTGCTAGACTGTCGTACGTGTACAGACCAAGGTGCCTCAGGTTAATCAACTTTTTTATGCACGCTGGCAGGACTCTGAGTTTCTGGCAATAATTGAGTTTTAGGGTCTGCAGATTTTGTAATTTGGTAATAGAAGCAGGGAGTTCTGTAACAGGTTAATGGGAGAGGTCAAGGTATCTCAAGTGCACCAAGCCACCAATGGAACTCGGTAATGTCTCAATATCCAAATACTGCAGATCTAGCACCCGCAAGCAACTGAAACTCGAGATTATCTGACCGCATAATGTTTTGCTGAATTCCCTCGAAACACCTTCCGGCAAAAGAAAAGTGCGCAAAGACTTCAGCTGGAACAAGGAGGCTGGGATAACTGATGTCGACGACAACCGATGCCCAAAGGACAAATGATGTGGTCCCTTATGGATATCCCCTGTCCCCAACTCTATCACTGTGCTCTCATTTCCAGCTACACGACGTGCAAGATCGTGCATTAAGTCGTGCATCTTGCAACTTTCTATATCACCCAATTCATCTGTTGTGACATCCTGGAAGAAGCCCATTTGTAACAAGGTCGTGAAATAATCCTCCCCAGTGTCTTCAAGACTTTGACAACCCTCCGGAACGAGGAAGCCTTCTGCCATCCATAAATAAATGAGAGTTTCCTTGTCCATTTTAGAGTCCTTCGGAAACAATGCACAATAAGCAAAACAGTTCTTCAAAGAAGACTCCAGGTGATGATAGCTGATCTCAAGGATGCTCATGACAGCATCTCCACCCTTGGATATCCTAGCGAGCTCGTTCTCTTTGAAGTACCTCCATGTGCTTTCATTTCCCACTTTCAAGAGGCTCCCTAAAGTTCTTATCGCAAGGGGGACGTTGGCACACTTCTTGACGATCTCCTTCCCTAGCTCTATAAGCTCGGGGTTGTCGTGTTGCTTACCAGGTTCAAAAGCCATTCGCTCGAACAGGGACCACGACTTCTCTTCGGAAAGTTCTTTCAAGTCATAAGAAGGATTAGCTCCAGCTATTTTGGCAACTCGACTCGAACGTGTTGTGAACAAGGTCTTACTCCCCGTCCCACCAACCATCAGAAGACCTCTCAACTCGAGCCACTTGGCCGGATCCTCATTCCACACGTCGTCCAACACGAGCAAGTACTTCTTCCCATCAATCACCTTACGAAGTTGCCTCTGCAGCTGCTCTACCTCCATTTCCTGGATCTTTGTATCCGAAGAGGAAGCCAGGATTTTTCGAACCACTTCTTTGATATCGATGACATCGGACACACAAGCCCATAACTTTAGCTCGAAGTGCTTCTGAATCTTCTCATCATTGTACACGAACTGAGCTAAAGCGGTCTTGCCCAATCCCCCAATACCAACAATGGAGACAACAGATATGTTCTCCTTAACATTGGTATCGAGCAAAATATCAATGATTGCCTTTTTATCCTCATCGCGCCCAATGACTTCATTCGCATCCACATAAGAAAATGTCTGACGGGTCGGCCCACTTCCCAAGCTCACGGACGGCCCATCGTTTCCGTGGAGCCTAAAGGCAAACTGATCAGCATCCTTCACCGCGTCATCCAGCCTTCCCCTGATCTTCTTCACTTCCCTAGCCATCTTGAAGGCAAAAGCAAGCTGGTTGGAGCTGGAGAAGAAACGCCTTGCCTCTTTGCATACGTTGCTGCCCTTCATCGACTCCTTCCTCGTCACCATGGTGCTAAATTCATCGAAAAGGTCGTCCGCGCCATAGACGACGTCCCTCAGCTTCTCGAGCCAACCT
>LIEC01007511.1:0-39297 GCA_001925005.1 Drosera capensis
TCAAAAGTTTCCTCAAATTGGGTCACCATGAGAATACTCTGGGTGGTGTCGTATCCAAAAAAACGTAGGTAAACTGTTCAAAGGCAACGTCAACTCTATCCTATCCTTTTCAGACATTGAAAGCAATCCATTCACACCTCGCTGTGTTCACACCCAACTTCACTCTTCATTCACTTCACTGATCAGCAATGGCCGACGCGATTCCGGGGAATATCTCCGGCGAAATTCGCCGGCGACGAGGAGAAAGCGGAAATCGCGTATCGCTAGATTCGCTGTGTCGTCAATATCAGTCATCTTTGGTCAAACAATTTCTCATTCATTATTTGCTACTGGTATTGAGATTTGATGTTTTGGATCGTTTCTTGTGTTTCTAGCAATAATCGGAATGCTGTTTTGTGATTCTGATGTCGAATTCGGTGATTTTGTTTCCGTCTGTATGGATCCTTTCGAATGCACCTTCTAGGGTTTGAAAAGTGTAGGTTTGTGGATAGAGCAAAGCAAACCATTTGATTTTTTGGGGTCAGGCCAACGAGATATAAGCATCTTATATGGGAGTGACTGTTATCCTAATCCTTAGGATAGAACACCAGGGTAAATTGTGGCGGTAACATATGGGGACTTTTTACTCTTTTTAATCAAGTGTTTATTTTAGTAATCATTATCAGCTTTCGCGTAGTAGGTACATGGTAATCCCTAATTAAGTGAGCACTTTATACCAACATAGTCATGACTCAAAAGGGCCTTGTCAGATCTAGAAACGACGATTCACGGTTTAACTTATAGAGTTATTTGTTCTCACCTTATCGTCTAGGTAATATCACGTGAGTATAATTTTGACAAAATATAAATATCGGTAAATCATTCTCATACATAATGGACCATCCAATTGCTGTTAATACATTTATTATTTTCTAAAAGAAGATGATGTAGAGCCCCATTCAGGGCTTAAATGACTATTTTAATATGCTTCAAATTTATAACTTTTCGTTGAAGACAACTACTGATAACTTCTCCTCTCCACATCTGCTTCTTCCTTAGTGCCCATTTGCTCATCTTATCTTACTCATCTGACAGAAAGCAACCAAGATTTCCTTAGTCGTTTATACTTCGTATTTGCTCAAGATCTTGTGCTCATGTAACTCTCTTTTGTCTATTGATGAATATGAGTACATGTCAAATGATTGCTTATCATGATTGTCAAATGATTGCTCATCATGATTTGAAGAGCACGTAATATTGTTGAAGTAACTGATTTTTGAGCCATGTATATGCAGGGATTAACTTGTGAGTACCCAGAAGACGACTTGGGATTTCTACATGGATACTGAACCTGAAGCTACTAGGAAGAGAACCGACGCCATGGAGGTGGAGGGAAGATCCCAAAATGGTGAGGATAAAAAAGATGTGAAGGAAGGGGAGGCAGCCACCACGGGCAGTGTTCCGTTTTACAAGTTGTTCGCCTTTGCCGATTCGACCGATATAGCGTTGATGATCATTGGTTCGATTGGTGCGGCTGGAAATGGGATATGTATGCCGCTCATGACAATACTTTTCGGTGATCTGATCAGTGCTTTCGGCAAAAATCAATCTACCGGCCCTCATATTGTTCACGTAGTTTCCCAGGTAATGCGTTAAGAGTTTGAGATTTATAGGGACTTAGAACTCAGAAGTTGATCATCGGAATTGTGATTATGTTATGATGTTTGATAGTCCGTAGTTCATGATTCATGATATGGAAGCATGTTTCGTTGGCTGTCTTGACTCTTGATCAGGTTGCGTTGAAGTTTGTCTACTTAGCTATTGGAGTCGCTGTGGCAGCTTTTCTTCGTAAGCAGTTCCAACTTGATTGTGTAGTAGTTACATACTCGAGATGACTGGAATCATTAGCTAATACAAATATATCGATTTGTTTCTTGTGCCAGAGGTGGCTTGCTGGATGGTAACGGGAGAAAGACAGTCGGCGAGAATTAGAAACCTGTATCTGAAAACAATCCTGAAGCAAGAGATTGGATTCTTCGACAAAGAAACAAGCACGGGAGAAGTCATTGGAAGGATGTCTGGAGATACCGTCCTCATTCAGAATGCCATGGGCGAGAAGGTACTTCTGTTTACCTAGTAATTCGTTCACTCGATGTCCTAGGTTTTTAGCCTACTCTGCTGATATTTTTCCTCCTTGAAGCTTCGATAGAGTGTGGTAAAGAGTAGGTTTTCACCATAGGGTTCCAGAATATTGATGTCCTTTTTTTAAGCATATTGTAAGTGAAGCGTATGCTCCATCCTCAAAGCCCCTTAAAGTGCATCCCTGTGAGGAACCGTGTTAAGATACAAAATAATGTTCCGGGGTCTTGTGATAGAATGAACATTTGATAGTTTCCATCTATGGTCTCTTATCTTGGAAGGGCAACCTTATATATTTCTCGGAAGCAACCCTATGAATTTCTGCAGCTGAAAAAGAAATTTTGCTGAACTTCCATCTGTTTTTTGTCATTCGTACCTGAAGTAATTTTGTCTTGGCTTCAGGTTGGACAGTTCATTCAACTTGTATCCACATTCCTCGGGGGATTTGTCATAGCATTTGTCAAAGGATGGTTACTTACGCTCGTCTTGGTTGCATCAATCCCACTCCTTGCAGCTTCTGGAGCTGTGATGTCATTCGCAATTACAAAATTGGCAACGAAAGGGCAAAGTGCTTATGCCAAGGCAGCCACTGTCGTAGAGCAGACAACTGGTGCTATAAGGACAGTAAGTGCTTGCCAGCCGTGCCCTGTGGAAACTACTCAATCTTGAGCTCTTAGTTTCTTCTCTGTATGAAAGTACGTCAAAATGCTGTTTCAAGCTAGTTCAATCTCTTTTTAGGTCGCATCATTTACTGGGGAGAAGCAGGCAATTGCTAATTACAACAGTGCTCTTGTGAGTGCATACCAAGCAAGCGTATTTGAAGGATTGGCTGCTGGGTTTGGTCTGGGTGCTGTACTGTTTTTTGCCTTTGCAAGTTATGCTTTGGCTATATGGTTTGGTTCCAAGATGATTCTTCACAAGGGTTACAACGGCGGCACTGTCATCAATGTGATCTTTGCTGTTCTGACGGGTGCAATGTTAGTAGCTCTTTCATTTCTTTCTAAATTGTTTGTATTCTCTAGGAAAAAGCACGATCATGGACTATGTTCTTTGCAATAATCTTGTTCCTCATTCCTTTTTTGACGTTAGGTCGCTGGGACAGGCCACTCCAGCCTTGAGCTCATTTGCAGCGGGTCAAGCTGCTGCATACAAGATGTTTGAAACAATCAACAGAAAGCCAGCCATAGTAGATGATCCAAATGGCAAGAAATTGGACGACATTCGTGGTGATATAGAGTTGAGAGATGTTTGCTTTAGCTACCCTGCGAGACCTCATGAACCGATCTTCAGAGGATTTTCTCTGTCGATCCCCAGTGGCATGACAGTTGCTTTGGTTGGTGAGAGCGGAAGTGGGAAGTCGACCGTGGTTAGTCTTATTGAGAGATTCTATGATCCTCAAGCCGGTCAGGTTCTCATTGATGGCATTGATCTCCGGGAATTTCAGCTCAAATGGATAAGGCAGAAGATTGGCCTTGTTAGCCAAGAACCTGTCCTATTTGCTTCCACGATTACAGAGAATATTTCATACGGGAAAGAGGATGCTACCCTTGAAGAGATAAGAGCTGCAACTGAGCTTGCCAATGCTGCTAAGTTCATAGATAAACTTCCTCAGGTGCCTTTTTTCTTTATGTTAATTGCTGAAGCTTTTCTTATGCAACCTAGATTTCAATAGTACGCAAGTTTCGAGTTGGTGAGCAGCTCAACTTCCCGAGGTTAGGGATCAAATTCCGTTAAGTGTTGACACTGTCCCTTGGGCCTTCAATCAAAGGGATTTTGGTGCAGTTTATTGGTCCTTCTAGTCTGCAGATAGTGGAAGTTTCCCTGTTCTTAATATTTAACATAATATATTCCAGGGTTTGGACACCTTGGTCGGTGAGCATGGAACTCAACTATCAGGTGGACAGAAGCAGAGGGTCGCCATTGCAAGAGCAATACTAAAAGACCCTCGGATATTACTTTTGGATGAAGCTACAAGTGCACTTGATGCAGAATCTGAAAGCATCGTCCAAGAGGCATTAGACCGGGTGATGGTCAATAGGACTACCGTTGTAGTCGCTCATCGCTTGAGAACAGTGCGTGATGCTGATATGATTGCTGTTATTTATGGTGGGAAGGTTGTCGAGAAAGGTAATTCCCATGCATGTTACGCTGTGATTCATTGTTTAAAATATTGTTTTCCAAGTAATTGAAGGTTTCTTGAGGTGATGGAAGTGCTTATCGAGACGCATTATAAGTTCCCAAACTTTGGAAATGAATCAGGTACACATACAAAGCTAACAGAAAATCCTGAAGGGGCATACTCTCAGCTCATACGACTGCAGGAAATGAGAAGCGAGACTGATGATCAAGCACCTGAGGCTGAGGAATTCACTAGGCTTTCCAGCCATCGAGCATCATCCTTGCGTTCACTGAGCCATGACTCCTCAGGAAGAAGAAACAGCATGAAGCGCTCATTCTCGCTCAGCTTCCGGAAATCTAAGGATCCTTCTAGCGTCATGGCAACTGATGAGGTTGATACCCTTTCACCTACGGAAAAACTTCCGGAAGTCTCCCTCAAACGCCTTGCCTCTTTCAACAAGCCTGAAATCCCTGTACTGCTTCTTGGGTCTGTCTCTGCTATAGTCAGTGGAGCTGTGTTCCCTGTCTTCGGAATACTATTATCCACTGTGATCAAAGTGTTCTATGAGGCACCTCATGAACTAAGTAAGGATTCAAAGTTCTGGTCTGGAATGATGCTGGTACTCGCTGTAGTAGCTTTAATTTCATATCCAGCTCGAACCTACTTTTTTGCTGTGGCTGGCGGTAAGCTGATTCAACGGGTTAGAACAGTTTGTTTTCAAAAGGTGGTTCACATGGAAGTGGGCTGGTTCGATGAGCCTGGGCACTCGAGTGGGGCCATTGGAGCAAGGCTCTCTGCTGATGCAGCTAGCATACGAGCTCTAGTCGGAGATGCTCTAGGATTGCTAGTTCAGAATATCACATCAGCACTTACTGGGGTGATAGTTGCCTTTGCGGCATGCTGGGAGTTGGCGTTGATTGTTCTTGCTTTGCTGCCACTTATTGGTCTTAATGGGTATGTTCAAGTGCAGTTCATGAAGGGATTCAGTGCTGATGCAAAGGTTAGTTTTGATTATGATTTTTATTTCCGAAGCTTCTTCCTTTTTAACTCTTTGTAAGGGTAACCAGCAAAAACCTCCGTCATTTCAATAGCCGAAACCATATTGTCCTTCAAAGTAGAACTTGTTTATGCCCTTATGGGCTAGCAATAGAAGATTTTATTTATTTATTTATTTTTCCATTTTTTTGAGTTCAAACCTAGAAAATGGGAGGTTGGGTGACTTGAAACAACTATCATTGAACGAGCTCCTCTTCTTAATTTTCTTGAAATGAAAAGAAAATGCTTTCGTCCCTTTTCTGATGCAGAAAAAGTATGAAGAAGCTAGTCAAGTTGCAAACGATGCCGTGGGGAGTATGAGAACGGTAGCTTCTTTCTGCGCAGAAGAGAAGGTCATGCACATGTATGAAAAGAAGTGTGAGGCTCCTATGAAATCTGGTATAAAGCAAGGCCTGATTAGCGGCATTGGTTTTGGAGTATCCTTTGCCATGCTGTTCTTGACATACGGGGCTTGCTTCTATGCCGGAGCACAGCTAGTAGGCCACCATAGGACCACTTTTGGAAAGGTTTTCCGGGTTAGTTCTGTTCTGTAGATGATATGGGTCCATATGCCAATAATTTTCCTTGATAAAGCTTTAGCTCTCACTCTGGGTGGTTCAGTCACAATTCTGTTGTGTAATGCGTGGTACGATGGTTGTGGCAGGTTTTTTTTGCTTTGACAATGGCAGCTATCGGAATCTCTCAGTCGAGCTCCTTGACTCCTGACTCCGGGAAAGCCAAGGTAGCAGCTGCTTCTGTGTTTGAGATTGTTGACCGCAAGTCCAAAATAGACCCTAGCGATGAATCAGGGATTACATTGGATGATGTTAAGGGAGAAATTGAGCTTCGCCACGTGAGCTTCAAATATCCTACTAGACCAGACATTCAGATTTTCCAAGACCTTAACTTGATCATCCGCCATGGCATGGTAATAACTAGTTTTGTTTAATACATCAGACATTGCATCCCTTGCATAGCAACTTGTGTAGGGTCATTATTTTCATGGTATTGTTTAGTTATTCAAATTTTCAGCTATCATTGTGATGGTCATGGATTCCGAGAGGTCCAGCAGTCTTCGAACTTGAGCCTGCTTGTTAGCTGCTTTATAATGTAGTGTTAACAGTTAACACTGTTAACTGAAACACGGTTTCTTCTGCCTAAATTGGCGCCCCCCCCCCCCCCCCCCAAGTTTAGCCAGTTGCACCTGTGAATGAAGATTGCAGCTTTTCATGTCTTGGAAACAAACTATATCTACAGTTTTCCGCTTATAAGCTATTGAAGAATTTATGACATTTTTCATCTGTTCTCAGACAGTTGCTCTTGTTGGAGAAAGTGGAAGTGGGAAGTCAACAGTGATCTCACTGTTGCAAAGATTCTACGACCCAGACTCTGGTCAGATCATATTAGATGGGGTCGAGATCAAGAAGTTCCAGTTGAAGTGGTTCAGGCAACAAATGGGGCTTGTGGGCCAAGAGCCAGTCCTTTTTAACGATACAATACGAGCTAATATTTCATACGGGAAGGAAGGCGATGTGACTGAAGCTGAAATCATAGCGGCAGCTGAGATGGCAAATGCTCATAGGTTCATTAGTGGGCTGAACCAGGTATTGTTGCTGCATCCTCTTCTTAATTTTTTTTTTGGTTGCATATGAGCAGAACCAAAGCGTCTTCACATCTATTTCTTGTATCAGCTGTCATACAAAGTTTCATGCTTGTATTGGATCTCTGTCGGATTGCAAACAGGACCTTTCTGTTCCATCTTCTGCTATACGAGAAACCCGTTGCTTGTTTGTTGTACAATCTCTGGTAGTAGGATGTTTGAACGGAGCCCAGTTCGAGCTTAGTATTTCCATTGTTAAGACCTTTGCACGAGTTCTGTTTTTTCTTTTTTTTTCTTTTAATTTCAGTTCGTTTTTCACATGATTGGCATTACTAGCTTCATTTCACAATCGATGCAGGGTTATGATACTATAGTAGGTGAGCGAGGAGTTCAGCTGTCAGGAGGGCAAAAGCAACGGGTTGCAATTGCTCGTGCCATAGTCAAGAGTCCGAAAATACTCTTGCTCGATGAGGCCACCAGTGCACTGGACGCAGAGTCTGAGCAGATTGTTCAAGAAGCACTCAACAGGGTTATGGTGAACCGGACAACAGTGGTGGTCGCTCATCGACTAACCACAATCAAGGGCGCAGACCTGATCGCCGTGGTAAAGAATGGAGTCATTGTTGAGCAAGGGAAACACGAAAGCCTCTTGCCCGTCAAAGGTGGTGTTTACGCCTCGCTTGTGGCGCTTCATCAAAGTGCTGCTTCGTCTTGATGACATTTTTCCTGTATACGTCTTACAAGCGTAGTTTTTATTTTTCAAGGTTATATTTCGTCGTTTTTGTGATGGTCATACTTTCAGTGTATTTTATCGACAACATTTAAGAATGTAACATATCTATATATAATATAGTTTTATCTTTAATTAGGATCTTTCGATCATGATTAATTAATTTTTCATCCGATAATTATCATTAAAAATTAAAAAAAAAATTCAATTAACTATAGTCAAATTAAAAAAGAAAGATTGATTCAATAAAATTTATTATTTGGTCAATATATTTTGATTGATTTCTAAAAGATGGAGATTTAATTCAAATATCTATCAATTTTATTAATAATATTAAATGTTAATTTTGACGATCCATATAAATAAAATACAAGATAATAATATTTTATTTTTTCAAAATCTTTAATAAAAAAAAACAGATTCATATCTAATATTATTTTATCCTCCTTATCAATGTGAGTTGAAAAAAATATCATCTCTTTTTCTATAGTAGGATCAAAACCTTTTTTTTAAACTTTTGCCCCGTATATTATTATACAGAAGGATAGACTATATTTTTCTGAACAAAATGACCCTAAGCCATATAAAAAATATACTTAAGTTTTGATCTATTCTATGCATGGTTTTTTTTTCATTTGTGTTCAATCTTGTTTGAGAATATTTCGTCCTATCTAGACTCTGTGTATATTTGATAAAAAATATATGATGATGATTATTTTTTTATTTTTTTATTTTTTTATTTTTTTTAAAATGATGGTGGTTGTTGTTATAGTATCCTTTATTCAAAGAGCTTGCACAACATAGAATCTTTAGAAAATAGTACTTAGGAATGTATTAATCGGTTAAGTTCTATAGATAAATCGATCGTGATATTTTAATCGTTTATATAGATATTGAACATCTAAATTTTACCGATATGATTATTAAAAATGTTGATAATCATATAAATGATTTTTTTGTTTAATATCTAAATTATTATCTTAGACTATTCGTTTAAATTTTGAACGGTCTGGTTAATGATCTTTCAATTGCGACACAAACATGATCTCATAATATCAAATTAATTTTGACTGTTTGTTAATATATTGGATAACAAAAAAAATACTATTAAATTATATTATCGGATGATTTGAGGTCAACATTTAAATGTAACAGTATATGTAATAAATTTCACAATTTCTCAGCAACTGTTTTTTTGTTTTTACGGTTTTTAGAGGAGTCAAAATTTTTCATGATCTCTGTTCTATCTTCGCCGGCACTTCTCCTTCCCTCTCCGCCGACGAAACCACCCACCTTCGCCGCCGCATCCACTCCTCCGCCGCCTCTCTCTCAGCATCGATCTGCCAGCTCATCATCAGATTCGTCTCCATGGTACTCTCTCTCCTTTCACTTCTATATTTCAAGTTAGGGTTTCTGTTTCTATCACATGATTCGTGTTTTTTTTGAGCATGTGACTAATTAGGGTTATGTGGTGCTGTTTTGCGCTGTATTGAGGTTAGAAAATCGTTGAGTGGTTCTGAATTTGGTGTGATTGTGTTGTAGGAAAGTGCTGGTGGAGCTATTGATATAAACAGTACCGTGGCGACTTTGGAGCCGGAGAAGCTAGGTGCTGGGGGATTGTCTGTGCCGCTCAAGGATCGCGTGATTTATAGAAAACCCGAGAGGTCGCGACTTGGTATGTGAATATTATGTTGTTGAAGTGATTGCAGCTCTGCTGCTTAGCTTTGTGTTATTTAGGTTTAGTTGTTCTTACTTTTATATCTCATTCACAATGAATGAATTAGACATCATGGTGGATATTTCATGAGCATAGTAGGTTTTGTTGTGCATGTTAAGCTCGATATGCTCACGTGTAGCTCGGTTTTCTAATTTACATCCATGAGAATGTCCTTCTCATGTTGTTGCATAGGTATATTGAAGAAATTACTTGTTTACAAGCCATAGAAGTGTATGACTCCAACTTTTTTTTGCCCGTGTCATGTGATTAAGCAACTCTTTGTGGCTCCTTCTCATTGGTGAAATGCACTTGTGAGCTGTGATGCTTTTTAAAGGTCATGCTTTTTTAAAATAATCTTAATCTTCCTATTTGAGGGCAGATTTGTTGCAATGCTGAAGCACTGCAAAAAAATGAAACACCCTTACGGTTGGTTGTTTTACATTTAAATGGATTTTAATTTATCTTTGGTTTGATTATATTGTAAGTACTAGTTGGAAGTTAGGTTTTGAATTCCTGATTGGTTAAACTGTTTTGCTTAAACTATCAAGCGTCTGTGTAGATTAAAGTTTTCCTATGCTGCCCTCCTGCTTAGTATTTATTGTGCTTCTCCCTTTTCTGAAAATCAGTGTTTTTTTTTTCTATTTCCGATGTTCTCTGTTTCTGATTCATGAATGAGATGCTGACTTGAATATAAAGAAACTCTTTGAGCTAGCAACATCTCTATGGTATTAACTATCATTTCAAAATTCTTTCATCCTTGAATTTGTTCTTCCATTTGGTAAGACCTATCTAACTAGTTCTTCCGTGCTTGTTATGAGTGTCTAATATTTACATTTAAACAGGGTTGGATTCTCTAGCGCTTGCAAAAAGAGCCGAGAATGCGTTTAAAGATCCCAAACGTAGCATTACCTCTATTGCAGCATCTGCTGACGAAGATGAAAATCCAGCATCATCAGAAATAGATGAAGATAGTAGTATTTCTACAAACAGTGTCCAGACCCATAGATCTAGGAGATTTCAACCCGCTAGTGCAAGCGAGGCATCTCAGCCGGGTAATTCTCGCTCTGTTGCTCATCCTCATTTGTGTCATGTTTAATATTTTCCCTCACATATTGTGTTTGAGTAGGCTGCTACATACTTTCTGTCGTAATTGATCTTTTCTAGGATGCTGATGTGTTGAGCATTATGTATTGATATTACTGATCTGCTAGAAGTGTGATTATTATGTGGGAAAAAGAACATTTGTATTGTGTTCCAGCTTCTAATATTTTCGCACTTTTATGATTCTTTCTATATGGTTATTGCATTCTAAAATCGAAAGCATAATGTCACAACTGTTGTCCCTTGGATTAATTTGTTCGTCCGGCAGAAGTGTGATTCCAACCTCTATCTCCCATGTATTTAGGCCTTCCTCGAAAGTTGAAACCATAAGCGACCTGCTGTTCTCTTATCAAATTTATACAGAATAAAATTCAAGTGTGAAAAGATTTTACGTTTTATTTGATAAGTTCTCTAGGGAAATAGGTCCCAGTTCTCTAAGTTGTGCCATCTTACAAATATTTTCTGGGGGCTGGGAGATCACGGCTATGTTTTCCGGTTTGACTTACAGAATTCAGATTATCTGCAGAAAGTACTGTCACTCAAGCAGAAACGGGAGGAAGAGATAACATGCTTCGTTCTGGTTCGCGCTCTAGAGAAAGTTCAAGACATAGCAGGGATGGTGATTACAGTGAAAGAAGGGATCGTAATGAGGATTCTGGAACTGATAGCAGGGGTAGAAGACATGGACGTAGTGATGACACACCAGGGAGGAGTCATGGGAGGGACTATGGACGTTATGAGAGGGATTACAGGGGAGATTATGGAAGAAAACGAAGCAGATACGAGGAGTACAGGCGAACCCCTGGTAAGTCGTATGATCTGTTTTCTTGAGAGTAAAATTTTGTGTATACTATAGAGAAGTCAAATATGTGCCTGAGCTACTTCTGGAATTCAGTAACTGTAAGACTATGTCGGGGACTCCTCTTGCCGTCTGCAAAGAATTTTATGTTCTTTGGAAATGATACATCAAATCAATTAGTTGTTTATGCCGTTTAACTAATTCTTTTAGGTTCAAATCCATCAACACCACATAGAATAGAGCGTTTGCAAATATGAAGTTATACTATTTCAGGTATGAGGATATCTCGGAGTGTAGTGTATTAAAAAAGGGGAAGAAACAATACTGTGAACCAGAATTTGTCTTTCTTTGATATCACCTCTGCTTCTTGTATTTACCTTCTCACTGAACTCTTATGTCGAAACCAATGCTGACCTAGATTAAGCTCTCGATAAGCTAAAGTTTTTTTTTGGGGGGGGGGGGGGGGTTTACAAATTACTGGGTGTGAAAATCGAAACCATTCTGCCGTTGATGGAATCTACTCTATTACATCTAGTTCAACATCAAACGACGCTTAGGGCGTTGCTCGCAAGTCTGGAACACATTCGTGTCTCGATCAATCTTGTGCCAACTGCCAACAATGATACATATGTTAGGGTCTCTACTCTATAGATTTTAGTGAAGGCATTCTCCTCCAACACCATGCTAATTGTGTGATGTTGAGTTTGAGAGAGCAATATGTTGCTGCAACAGCTGGAAGACCCTTTCTGAAGTAGCCCCTTTCTTTTTCAAGAGTATAATTAGCAAAATAAAAGAGTTAATTCTCTGCATTGTTTTCATAGGTTCAAAATAATGAGAAAAAATCCTCTAGGTCTTTTATATCCTTATTCTGGGTGCTTTTTGGATTGTAGTAAAAGTAACATCAGTTAGGAGAGTTCTGCCTCACAATCTGCTATTGACATTTTTTTTACTTGTTGAAACCCACTTGCTATTTCTGCAGCCAGATCTGATTGGGATGACGGTAGGTGGGAATGGGAAGATACTCCTCGTCGTGATGGTCATTCAAGTCCTAATAAGCGCCATGAACATCCCCCATCTCCCATGTTTTTTGGATCATCCCCTGATGCTAGATTGGTGTCTCCATGGTTAGGTGGCCAAACGCCATCATCTGGCGGTATGTTTATTCTGTCTTTGCTTACCAAAGAAGATTTTGTAGCTTATTACTCTCAGTGTGTTTATGTCTGTTAATTTTTACATGTGCTTTAATTACCAAGCGTTCATACTGTCAGGAGCTGCTGCATCTCCTTGGGATCATGTTGCTCCTTGTCCAGCTCCTATTCGAGCTTCTGGTTCTTCTGTTCGTTCTTCAAGCTCCCGATATGAAAGGAGGTCCCATGAACCGTCACGCTCTTCTGGAAACTCACAAACACCACAGGTATAGGCCTTTGAATTCTGTGGAAAACTCAGCAGACTATTGTATACCCTTCCTGTTCTCTTCCTAGCTCTTATTGGAATTTACTGGAGAATGACTTAAATTTTTGTTTGTTTCTTAAAATGATAGAAGGCCGTGGCGAGTGAACCTGATTTAGAGATTACGGAAAGTATGCGCCTGGAGATGGAATACAACTCTGACCGTGCATGGTATAACAATAGTTGTGTTTCATTTGTGACCCTCAACCTACCCCCCCCCCCCCCCCCCCCCTCTCTCTTCTCTCTGTGCTAGGTTTATAGTTATGATACTGAATCTTACTTTTGGTACTTTCTGGTATAATGAATGTAGATAATGTGTGATCCGACCTGCTTCTCTTAGTCTTAGATCCATTTGCTAACTGAGATTCATGTGTTTTTATTATTATTATTGGGTTTGCTAAGGTACGACAGAGAGGAAGGGTCTGCAGCAAATGATGGAGATAGCTCGTCATTTTTCCCTGGTGATGAGGCATCCTATCAGAAGAAAGAAGCAGAACTTTCAAAGAGACTGGCAAGTATCATTACTTTTGATATCTACTGTGTCTATGGTTTAGCATGGGCGAGAACAGATTTCTTTTTTCTTTTTTATTTTCTTTTGCAAAACTCATATTTCCTGCCGTTCTGTTCAATTAAGCGCTGTTTGGCTTCTGAACTAAGTGTTTTTTGACCTTACAACATAAGCCTTGTAGCATTACTTGAAGCTTAAAGATTAAGCTTGATGAGCAAGACCGAAGTATATCATATGAAATTTCGAATTAGATTCCAATAGTTATAAGTCAATATCCGTAAGAATGTGAACTCATAGCCATCCTTTATAGAGTAGTATATGCTTTTATTCATAAAGCTTGTATTTTTCTCATACCTTCAATACCGATCTTCATTTTACTTGCAGGTTAGAAGGGATGGAACTCTTATGTCACTTGCACAAAGTAAGAAATTGTCTCAGCGAACTGATGATAATGCGCAATGGGAAGATCGCCAACTATTAAGATCTGGTGCTGTGAGAGGTACAGAAGTACAGACTGAATTTGAAGAAGAAGAAGAGCGAAAGGTTATCCTTTTAGTTCATGGTAAGATATTGAAAAGAGAAACGTTTTAGCAAAACATGAAATAAATGGTTATCCTCTAATACTGACTTGTTATTTTTTAATGAAGATACGAAGCCTCCTTTCTTGGACGGAAGAGTAGTTTATACGAAACAGGCAGATCCTGTATTGCCACTTAAAGATCCAACATCAGATATGGCAATTATAGCTCGGAAAGGATCGAGTTTAGTTAGGGAAATTCACGAAAAGCAAAGTACAAATAAATCGCGTCAAAGATTTTGGGAGCTTGCTGGATCAAAACTTGGAGATATCCTTGGTGTTGAAAAAACAGCAGACCAGGTATTCAATTACAACGTGTCTCAAGAAAGTGTCTCAAGAAAATGATCGGGTATTCTTGAGGTTCAAATTTACTAACTTCGTGAACTAATTTTTTAGATCGATGCCGACAAAGCTGTAGTAGGTGAACAAGGGGAAGTTGATTTTAAGGAAGGTGCTAAGTTTGCTCAGCATATGAAGAAGGATAGTGCAGTCAGTGACTTCGCAAAATCAAAAACTCTAGCACAACAAAGACAGTATCTCCCCATATACTCAGTACGGGATGAATTATTGCAGGTTTGTCTCCTGACTTTTGTTAGCTTCCTCTTTTTTCCTTCTCCTTTTGCTAGGAAAATTTGTTTTAACTGGGAGTGATATTTTGAATCTATGCTAGGTTGAATTAATGGTGTTGGCTCAATGGCTTCACTATCCAGATACAGCTCCGTTATCTATTGATAAAATGTTCTTGATACCATGTGAATCTTTTTAAAAACTCGATAATTGCCTGACCTTTTCCCCCGTTTGGAATCAGTATTTTCCGCGCTAAGTTGTGACCTGAATGATGGCGAGGTCTTGAGGTTTGAGATTTTGCATTTAAGTTGATGGAGTCGTTATTTTAGATTGGATTGACAGTCGTGGCGCTGAGTTCTGTCCCATTTTGTCTCAATCTCCTTATGCCAACTTAGTGGTGCCAACTGCTCGTTAGTGAGCAAAATGATGGCATGGTATCGAGGTTTGAGATTTTATATTGAAATTGATCGAATCAAAAACTTAGATGGAATTATGTTGGGATGGAACAGATCATGGATTTATGTGACAGACTATCAAATGATGGGTGGAGAGTAGAAAGATATGGAGCAAAGAAATTGGTATTTGCTTCAAGTTTTTATTCTTGTTAGCGAGTCTTGATTTAAATTTCGAGCTGAAGCAGTATCTGGATGGCTTGATATGAACGAACTGGCCTATATTTTCATTTCTTCGCCTCTTTTCTTTCATTCATTTATTCTCCTTCTTTCTTTTTATTTTTGGGATTATAATGTGGTATCTCACCACTTCGTCTAAACTAGTCTAGGGAAATGCGTACAAGATAGGTGATAGGTTCACTTAGTTATCTGCCGATTAAACCTATGAGTAATGACATATTGACAAGATCATCTCTGACTCATACTACGATTGCCATGACAGTGATTAGATCCATCTTTTTTGTGCTTTTCGATCCAAATTTTTTGTGCGATTAAATCCATCTTTTCCAGTTTTTCTATAGTCTTGTTGCCTATTGTTCATGTTGTTTATCTGTTGTATTGCTGGCCTCGGCAGTGACTATTTTCCTTCTGTATTTCTCTCTTGGCAGATTATTCGTGAGAATCAGGTTGTTATCGTTGTTGGAGAAACTGGTTCAGGGAAAACAACTCAACTAACACAGGTCTGTTCGATTCTACTTTTCTAGTACTTGTTTCTCCTTCTGACAAATGAACGTATTTATTTTAACCTTGAAGTGCAGGCTTTCCTTTGTATATTAGCTCCCCTCTTCCCTGTGCTCAAATTTATTTTAACATAAATTTGAATGTTGGAATTTTCCAGTATCTTCATGAAGATGGATATACGTCATCTGGTATTGTTGGGTGCACTCAACCTCGGCGTGTTGCGGCTATGAGTGTGGCAAATAGAGTTAGTGAAGAAATGGAAACAGAACTTGGGGATAAAGTTGGCTATGCGATTCGCTTTGAGGATATCACTGGGCCCAATACTGTCATCAAGGTAAGTTCCTCCGGCCACCTAAAGTTGCTTCTTTATTGTATTTTAATCCTAGAAACATCTGGTCCTTTGATCTAATTACTTCTGCTGTGTAGCTGTGTAGCCTGGCTGCTGGTTCTAGCTCTCAGTCTTGGCCCCTCATAATTAGTGTCTGGGTTCCTCACCTCGATGAGAATCTAACATGTTTATGTTGTTAACAACTTATGAAAAATTCTTTATCAAAAAAAACAAAAAAACAACTTACCAATAATTTGATTTGTGAACAAACGGGCCGATCGTTTTAAATTTTCTGGTTTCTTCTGCATATATATAGAATTTACTGAATGTTGTTTTCCCTCTTTTCAGTATATGACGGATGGAGTTCTTTTGCGAGAAACTCTGAAAGATCCTGAACTAGATAAGTACCGGTATGCATTAATATCTTGTTAGAGTTTGCCGACTACGAGTTTTTTGTTTGTCCAGCTTTTTATTTCTCACGAGTGACTATTCAATGTTAATATACTTGTCCTGTATATTTGAAGTAAATGCATCTAATCCCAAGGTTCTGATGTATTTCAGTGTTATCGTAATGGATGAAGCCCACGAGAGATCTCTCAACACAGATGTATTGTTTGGGATTTTGAAGAAAGTGGTCGCCCAGCGAAGGGATTTCAAGCTTATTGTGACGTCTGCAACTCTAAATGCACAGAAATTTTCACTCTTTTTTGGAAGGTAATTTTTCTGTTGAAACTTCATATTGCGCCAAAGACTCTGCTCATTATATGCTTGTATTTTCATCCTTATCTCCATTCTAGCTGGCACGTTTTGTCTACACACATACTATATCATTGAGGAGGTGATGGTTTCTGTACTCCTGGATTAGCTGTTTGATCTTCGTTGCAAATTTAGTGACTGGTTAGACTATGCCTGCATAGTTTTCTTAGTAGCCTTCGATAAATTAACCCGAAGTTAGGAGTTCGATTGGGAGGGAAATTTTTTTGAGGTTAACGTGTGTTCGGCACAGGCATTATTTCACTTGTATTTGTAATGCAAATTAAGGCCTAGGACTGCTGCGTCTATGATGCTAGTTGCTGCTGTACTTATCTGTTTTTTGCTCTTTTGTTGCTGCCAGCGTTCCAATCTACCATATTCCTGGAAGAACATTTCCTGTGAATATCCTCTACAGCAAAACACCCTGTGAAGATTATGTTGAAGCTGCTGTGAAACAGGCAATGACGATTCACATCACCAGCGCTCCAGGTGACATTCTGATCTTCATGACTGGGCAAGATGAGATTGAGGCCGCCTGCTATGCTCTAGCCGAGCGCATAGAACAGCTAATCTCTTCTACCCAAAAGGCAGTCCCCAAGCTCCTCATACTTCCGATTTACTCTCAGCTCCCTGCTGACTTGCAAGCCAAGATATTTGAGAAAGCTGAAGATGGGGCGCGGAAGTGTATCGTGGCAACAAATATTGCCGAGACATCTTTGACTGTGGATGGTATCTTTTATGTTATTGACACGGGGTATGGAAAAATGAAGGTCTATAACCCAAGGATGGGTATGGATGCCCTCCAAGTTTTTCCTGTGAGCCGTGCTGCTGCTGACCAGCGAGCTGGGCGTGCTGGTAGGACAGGGCCTGGCACTTGCTATCGGCTATATACAGAGAACGCATATCTGAATGAGATGCTTCCAAGTCCTGTACCTGAGATCCAGAGGACAAACCTTGGGAATGTGGTCTTGCTTCTCAAATCACTCAACATAGAGAACTTGTTGGATTTCGACTTCATGGACCCGCCTCCACAGGAGAACATCCTCAACTCCATGTACCAGTTGTGGGTACTGGGCGCCCTCAACAACGTAGGTGGCTTGACTGATCTCGGGAGGAAAATGGTGGAATTCCCATTGGATCCATCACTGGCGAAGATGCTTTTGATGGGGAAGGAGCTTGACTGCCTCAAGGAAGTCTTGACTATAGTCTCGATGCTTTCTGTTCCATCAGTCTTCTTTCGTCCTAAAGACCGTGAAGAACAGAGCGATGCAGCACGGGAGAAGTTCTTTGTTCCAGAATCGGATCACCTAACTCTTCTCAACGTCTACAATCAGTGGGAATCCAACTCGTATCGTGGAGACTGGTGCAATGACCATTTCTTGCATGTAAAAGGGTTGAGGAAGGCCAGGGAGGTTAGATCACAACTGCTCGACATTCTCAAGCAATTGAAAATATCACTCACAACTTGTGGACATGACTGGGATATCGTCAGGAAAGCTATTTGCTCCGCTTATTTCCACAACTCAGCTAGATTGAAGGGCATCGGGGAATACGTGAACTGCAGGAGTGGGATGCCCTGCCATCTCCATCCGAGCAGTGCCCTTTATGGGCTCGGGTACACCCCAGATTACGTGGTATACCACGAACTTCTCCTGACGACAAAGGAGTATATGCAATGTGTGACAGCAGTGGAGCCGCACTGGTTGGCGGAGTTGGGGCCTATGTTTTTCTCGGTGAAAGATTCCGACACTTCGTTGTTAGAGCATAAGAAGAAACAGAAACAAGAAAAGAGCGCAATGGAGGAAGAGATGGAGCAGTTGAGGATGGAGCAGGCGGAGGCCGAGAGGGTGAACAAGGAGAGGGAAAGAGAGAAGCGGAGATTGAAACAACAGCAGATCGCCTTGCCGGGGTCGAAGCAAGTCGGTTTCTCTAACCTGAGACCCAAAAAAATGGGTCTCTAATGTAAACACGTGTTGTAGCTGATTGTGTAAATAATGTTTTAGTCGATCGATTAATCTTGTTCTTGTCATTCGAATAGTCGTCATAGGAGAATGAGGTTATATGTAAACTGCACACACCCGACATTCTTATTCAAAAGAAATCAAATGGCATTATTTACATAATCAGCTGCTCCAATTGTTCATACCAAATCCTACTGATGTTACTATCGTTATGATGATCATTAAAAAAACTTGAGTTTCTTAGGCAAAGTAGCATATGTACCCAATGTACATCCCTCTTTTTCCCTCACACTTCACTGTTGAAAAAAAAATGTGAAACAAAGAATCGAAATTTAATTGAAATGTGTTGTTAGAGAATAATAAAGAATAAAGATTAAATCATTTAAAAATTTCAAAAAATAGATAAAAGTTTTAAAAAAATTTGATCGTTATATATGTTTAACAATAAAATTTTTTTTTTCCTTCTCAATTAATTTATAGGAAAAAGGAATATGGATGTTTATCTGTGATCCAACAATTAAAACAGAATAACTTAAACTCAATACACACCATCCTTAAACCTTTGATTTATAACATGCATATATAACCCGAAAATGAATTTTACGCTTTGTTTCTCCCCAATTTTGTTCAAATTAGGGTTTCTCTCGTTCCTGCTCGACTGACGAACTCGTAGAAGAATCGAAATCGAATCATGGTGATGAATCTTTCCCTTCAACTGGCTTTGAATTTCATCGATTGGCCGCTTTTGTTTTCTTTTTTTTTGTTGGTTGGTTGGTTGATCTCTGATGATGGTTGACAATTATTGGAAATGCAGTCAGCTCTGTTCAATTTCCATTCGTTTTTGACGGTGCTTCTGCTAGGGATTTGCACCTGCACTTACGTCAAGATGCAGTTCCCCGCGATCCTCGAGCAGAGAACTGGGTATGATGATTTTTGCCGTGATCTCGTCTTGTTTTTTTGTCGTGGTGATTGATGTTGCTTTGTTTGATTCAATGGGTTTGTTTGTATGACGTAGCTAAACTAATGGTATGATAAGAACTGCGACTTCATATCTGTTGAGGAAATTGGGGTCATTTTGTTTGTGTGTTGCTAGCAGTATAAGAATTGTCGGGTTCAAGCAATTGGTGTTTCTGTGACACAAAAGCATACAATGGACAGCGGGCGATTCTTCGGAGGTGCGTCCATGTGCAGGTTTAGATGTGCTGTTTATAGTTTGGATGCTGATCTCTTTTTTTGGTCGGAGTGGTAAATGTGATTTATTGACCCTATTGAGTT
Source organism: Drosera capensis (assembly GCA_001925005.1). Classification (NCBI taxonomy): domain Eukaryota; kingdom Viridiplantae; phylum Streptophyta; class Magnoliopsida; order Caryophyllales; family Droseraceae; genus Drosera; species Drosera capensis. Next base: position 19,771 of record LIEC01007511.1, read on the forward strand.
GTGTTGCTTTGGTGTATTGAGGTCCCTAGTTATTCTCTAGAGCAGTGGGTAAGTGTAAAGTCAGGAGTGTAGTATTTGAACTCTTCCAATCACTGGAGAAAATTGTGTGAAAATGGAATGGTACTCAATGTTTGGCAGGCAATGCTCGCCTATGGTTGGTTCAACACTGTTGTAGAATTTAAGTTCATGGTTAACAGATGACAGTTTTGATGGTTGCAACTGATATATGATTCATATGATCAATGGAGTTCTTCGGCAAGTTTTTCATATTGCTAATCTTGGGTCTTGATGCTTCATGTTTGGGGGAGGCATGATGATCCTTGAGGGAAAGGCTGTACGAAACCATGAAATGAATCTGTTAGATAATATTCTAGCACCTTGCAACATCTGTGAATTAACTTTTCATCCTTTCTCATTGTAATCTCGTCACGCAACCTTCATCTCAGTTCTACTTCAGACTTCTTTCTTCTGTCTGTGGAAAGTTCAAAGGATTTAGAGAGAATATTGTGCACTATAAGTTTATCTTGGGTGTCACCTTTTGATGAGTGTTGTTTTATTTGTTGGAGTTCATATCATTTTGAATATTGTATTTGTTCAAGATATTAAACTACGAGTTTGAAATCTGTGTTGTTTTCTCTAGTTCATTCTTTGAGGAGTTCTTCTCGTCCTCCATGGTCAAGCATCTACCCTTTCATATGCCCTTTTTCATTCTTAAGTCAGGATTTGAAAATGATTTGCCCACTTCTTGCAGGTTCCGAGGTTTCTTTTGGAAGGCAGCTAGAATTGGTAATTTACTTCCTATGCCCAATTGTATATTTTCTGTCATTCTGTTATTTTGTACTTTGATGAGTGACATATTCTTAGGCATATTCAGTTGTAAATTATCAGTGTCATGGAACATCGTCGTTCAAGTTGCGTGAGTCATGTATTGATCCAACTGCTCGTAATAAAGCTTTAAAATGAAAATGCTGTATTTTGTTATTCATAACAGTTTCTAGGCAAGACAAATATTTTTCTAGGCATAGAAGTTAGTCGCCAGTTCTAACTCTGGAATTATTACCTAATGGTGTATTTTCTTTTATAGCTTATATCTAGTTCTATATAGTGGTGTGCCTCTCAATTGCTTCTTATTATCCTAATATAAGATGCTCTCGCGAAAGACTGATAGTGCTGACTGCCGAGAGACTGAGAGTTGCTTGTCTTGTGTTCACAGGTGAGCGTTTGTGCCCATGGGTCTCCGTTGGGTGCTTCATAATGGGAGTTTCAATCATCTTTTTCTGATCAGAAGGCTCGCTTGTTCATTCATTCAACCGATTGTTCCCCCTGTGACGTGCTTCTAATGGCGGATAGTTTCTCCTGCTGACATTTTCATATGGAAACCATGTATTCTTGAAGCACGTTAGCTGGTCTGTGTGAGAGAGCCCGCTATGATCTCATTGACATTTTTCGACGTATACTGATGACGATCTCGTTGGAATCAGTGACAATTTAGAATAAATGTACAAAAAGAGTTCTTGTTTTGTAAGTTTGATATGCACCCTCAGTTTGGAACAGAAGTGCGTTGCGTAGAGAAGTGTTGCTGTGCTGATTCATCGGAAATCTCTTGGATCTTTAAGCAAAGTTGGTTGATAGTGATAGGCTATTGCGTCAAGTAGAGTCGTGAAAAAATGTTCACTTTAGCTCCCTTGTCGAGTGTCGATTATTCCAGGAAGACCTTCGAATCATGTTTTAACTGTCAAATCGTTCTTACAACCCGTTACATTGCTGTGTGTTGCTCCCGAGATGTTCTATTTGTGCAACTCCTTTAGATTTCCTCTTGATATATTCAAGAGCTGCAGCCGCTGGACCTGAATTTTCACAACATATTGGACTGTGATGAGATTGATTGGGAGAGGTGCGCCAAGCCCGTGCAACAGTGCAACGCATTCTCCAGAAACTATGGGCCGTTAAACTAAACGGACAAAAACATATACTTCACATGATTTCTGCGAACAGGCCGAGAAAATACCGGATTGGTCAGTGCTTGGGCCGGCCCTTTTATAGCAGTTCCTCCACCGCTTCTTTCTCTCGCTTCCCGATGTGGGTCAGATGAACACACACTCATCCGCTCTGGTAATCATGGCTATGGTCTGAGGAAAACCGTGGCTCCATCCCATCAAGACACCAGCGAGTTGACAGTTCATGAATAATGGAAAGTAAATTATCTTCTAAACCTTTGATCTAAGTAACATGTCTAAAGATTAAGAAGCTTATATATCAAGGTTTTTGTGATTTTTAGTTGTATTTTCTTTTATTTCTTCAAATATAACGAGAGTCCTTCTTCCTTTTTTTTTAGACATTTTTTGTTTGTTATCACTTTTTCTGGCGTATTAGACCAAATACAAATAAACAAACTTATGGATCCTTACGCAAAGTGGTAATCTATACTGTTTGAAGGACATCATGTCTCTTTTCCACAAAGTTTGTCGTTGATGATTAGTGCTAGTTTTCGTCCTGTCATGACAACCAAGGTATCGAGGAGCTGTGCGATAATCACTATTTAAAATTAAAGAAATTAGAATCAATAAAAAAATATATAATTAATAACTAAAATCAAAATTACATTACAAAATAAAATGATTTGTGTATTATAAAATCTTGAATTTTTATACTCTATTTGAAACAAAAAATAGGAACACATAATCATTTTTATTTTATTTTTTGATTTTTTTATTTTCATTTCATCTGTTTAAGAAATGGAAATCGCAAATACATATTTTTATTTCTTTAATTTTGAAATGTAAAAAAAGAAAAACAAGAAACAAAACAAACACATCCGGAAAAATGTGAATAGGCACGGGTGACATGGTGAGGACACAATGAACTCCAAGTTAGCTATAATTTTTCCAAGTGGACGAACTAAATGCAAATACTCTTTGGGCTCAAAAAAATTGACCACACATCAAGCTACAAAATCTATTTAACTTTGGTTTTCATTGGTTTTCATTTTGCAATACCCTTCTTTTCTAAATATGTAGGCTATTAATTTGAAAATTTGAATTTGAGCCCTGCATATCATCTACTGAAAGAACTGCTAGACTTTGACACACAATTCTCTTGCCTTAGATTCCTAAATCTATTTGCGAAACATATTAGATTATGAATTGTAGGGCCTTAACCCTTTGCAGGGAGGGCCCTTCCAGAAATTCTCGACGGCCTAGGGCAAGCCCAGGCCGAGGAGGGGGTTTGGAAATAGTTTTCAACCAGCAATTGACGCGCCTCGGTTATTACCTCACTAGCTGCGTCATTGCCCCAAGCGCAAAGATGCTTTTCTCCATCGACTAGAACCCCATTTTATACCCAGCTTGAGCACAAACTCTCCTCACCTGCTCGATGTGGTTAGATGCCCAACATATATAGCCTTTATCACTCCTCTTCCTCTTGGCCTATATCTCCCTCCTTTCTTGCTCCTGTCATCTAGGCATTGTCCTTCGCTGGATGATCCCTCGTTTCTTCCTATCGACGGCCAGAACTCTCTGTTCGACCCTCGACCAGATGAGAAATCAGAACTTGTATCGACATTCCAGTGTGATAGTATATAGGGCTCGATTTGGGTGACAAAGTTAATTTTCTTCCCGACGATGTCTTCAGATTTCAGAGAATTCAATTGAGTTTGAGAAATCTAGAGATTTCAGTTGAGTTTGAGAAATATCGTCTGCTCTGTGATTGATCTATTAGAAGATAATTCAATAATGCATGCGGTGATCTAACCCATATCTCTGCAAATGAAAATGAACATTGTTTGATCAAATTCGTGATCATATGTCTTAATTACGTGAATTTGAGATTGATGAGTTATTGTGATTTTATTAAAAATATAAATCAATGTTTGATCATTTTGCTATACCGCGTTAAGGAACAGAGGAAGTATTTTCCTTTACTCGTTTAATTGTTGTGCCACCGTTATACTCATCACGTGCATTTGAACACTCATGGTAAGAGTGCTAATGCCTAAGGTGCAATAATTGCGCCTGTATACTTATCTCTCTCACATTAACACAGGGGATAATGCAAGTCCATTTTCACCCGCTCCACCATCCTTGGATGCAAACACCCAACCAATCCACCCACACACCACCACCCCCAAATGCCCCTCTGACACTCCACCCACACTCCCCTCCTCCATCACCACCACCATGTACGGCAAAGCCTCCTTTTCCCTCATCCTCCTCATCTCCCTCATCTTCCTCTCCCTCATCCTCTTCTCCACCACCGATCTCCGCTCCCACCTCTCCCCTTTCCTCCTCCTCTCAACCCCAACCCCATCCACCTCCCCTTGCCACCCCCTCAAGGTCTACATGTACGATCTCCCCCGCCGCTTCAACATCGCCATGATGTTGCCGAAGAAGTCAGAGGTTGATGACGATACGTCCGTGACGGAAAAGACGTTGCCGATGTGGCCATACAGGTTCGGGTTGAGGCGGCAGCACAGTGTCGAGTATTGGATGATGGCGTCTTTGTTATGGGACGGGGAGGAGGGTGGGGGGGAGGGAGAGGGAGAGGGGAGAGAGGTGGTTAGGGTTTCGGATCCGGGGAATGCCGATGTGTTCTTTGTTCCGTTCTTTTCGTCTTTGAGTTTCAATACGCACGGGCATACTATGACGGATCCCGAGACCGAAGTCGATCGGCAATTGCAGGTGATTGGGGATCAGTATTGGTGTATGTGTGTGTGGTTTTGGATTGGATTGGATGGATTGTTTAACTGATTCGGTCTGTGTTTGTTGTTTTTGGATTGAATCGATGAGAAATGTTTGCAATGCAAGTGTGAGTATAAGTAGGTGAAATTGTAAAGAAATTCAAGCAGCAGTTTGAATAGCAAGCTGCAGATCGTGAGCTAGTGTATTTGTAGGCGAGGTTTTAATGGTGCAAACTGGCATGGATCAATGACTGATCAATGGTTTGCTATTGGCCCATTGTGTCACGGTGATATGGGGCGCATGATTTCCCTTTTTGGATGATCATGAGCAATAGATTACAATGGCAATGCTGCATGCAGGCTTCATCTTGTCCTGTGAGTCGGAGATTGTGTGGGTTTTTTGATGGCGCGGTTACTTGGTGTCATTTGTTTTTAGTTTGCGTGCTATAACTCGGATCCTATATGGTTTAGGAATTCCTTAAGCATGTAAGTATGTGCGAAAAGAATCCCTGTCTTGATGTAATCATCAAGTGAGAATGAGACTTAGTGATTGGTCATTCAGTGCTTGAGGGATTCGGGGTTTCACAACAGAATAACTGTTATCTATGCATTAGCATTGAAGCTTAAGATAGATCACTCTAGCCTTCTGGCATCTTTCGCACGTCACCTTCACAGGTGACATGTGTTTCAGTTTGTTACTTCTCAATTTGAGACCGGGCAGTATCTACGGAGCTGCCTGGTCTTAGCTAGGATATGTGGTGCATCTTGTGGCATATATGTCGTGATATTTGTGCTTTATTGCAGTTCAAAGCCGTATGTGTCCCTTTCTCTTGAAACATGGCAATAAGATCTCATTATAGTTGTGAGACAAGATGATGACTAAGAATCTGAATGTCCTTTGACTTTTCTTCTGCTTTATTGATGTGGCATTGATTTTGCTTTTTACACCATTGTTTTGGTTGTATCGTTGTCCTGTGTAGCGGCAAATCATGTGTAGGTGCAATTTATGATTCACGTTTTCACTAGCCAATAATCAGGTTTAAGTTTCGGCACTAGCCAATCAGAGTAGCTGCTATGAGATACGGAAGTACTTAGTAGGAAAGCGGATTTAATTTCTTAAATTGTTTTGCTCCCTAACAAGCCAAATACAGATAGTTTCATTGTTTCTGTTGCTCCCTTCCACCTCTTGATATTTGTCAATGGATCAAAGTTATTAATTTCAGGTTGAAGTTGTGAATCTATTGAGACAATCCGAGCATTGGCAAAGGTCACAAGGTCGAGATCATGTTATTCCAATGCAGCATCCAAACGCTTTTAGGTTTCTCCGCGATGAAGTGAATGCTTCAATACTTAATAGTGGTGGATTTTGGTCGATATCCGCAGAGCTTGTCCAATTTGAGAAAAGATGTAGTTTCCCCCTATGTGCATGCCATGGAATCATATACAGATGATGACGCCTCAATTCCATTTGAATCCCGCACGACACTCTTGTTTTTCCGGGGTAGAACTGTCAGGAAGGATGTGAGTTTTATATTCTACTTAAACGTGATTGTCTCCTATATATCTTGTTCAGTTGGTGCTTATACTCGTTCTTGATTTTGTAGGAAGGTAAAGTTCGTGCCATATTGGGTAAGGTTCTAGCCAACTATACTGATGTTCACTATGAAAGCAGCTTTGCCTCGGACGAAGGCATAAGATTGGTATGCAACTTGTTGCCTGATTGAAAATAACCGAGTTGTGAACATTGATTAATATGCTGATCTCACCCATTATGTGGACTCGAATAGAAGCAATAGCTTTAAGTGGTTTGTTTGATAGTATTACTGATGAGAGCCAAAGGGATCTCAAATTGCATGCTAAAACTGTTACTCCAGGAAATATGAGAGCCGAAGGAAGTAGTTTTTAAAAGATTCCAAAAAGGACTACTCATGGGAAATATGAAAAGATTGAAGTGCCAGGCAATCCCCAATTTAGTGTTATTGTTGGTTTTCTTTGCCCGGATACTGATTTTAGATTTTCTTTATCACTTACCAGTCTTCCGAGGCCATGTGTTCATCAAAGTTCTGCCTGCACCATGCCGGAGACACCCCATCCTCTTGCCGCCTGTTCGATGCCATAGTTAGCCATTGTGTCCCTGTGATAGTGAGTGACCATATCGAGCTTCCCTATGAGGACGAAATTGACTACTCTCAGTTTTCCATATTCTTCTCCTTCATGGAGGCATCAAAACCGGGTTACATGGTAGATCAGCTGAGGCAAGTTCCCAAAGATACGTGGGTCAAAATGTGGCAACGCTTGAAGGAAGTTTCTCACCACTTCGAGTTCCAATACCCGCCGAAGAAGGAAGATGCCGTCGATATGTTGTTGAGACAAGTCAGCCATAAACTTCCTGCTGTCAATCTTGCTGTACATAGAAGCCGAAGGTTGAAGATCCCGGATTGGTGGTCTCAAAGGAGATAGCTTCTATTGCTTGCTCTTGCTTTCTTGTACAGTTACCACACCATACTAGCTTATCTTCTACACGGATGAAAGGTTTTTGAGAAATTTGATGGTCGGTTGAGTTCGTTCCTTTCTTCTTCAAACCACAGTGATACAGTTGCGCACATTGAGTGTTGCATATGGTAAGGGTAGCTTCTGGGACTATGGTTAGATGGAATCCCTCCTCTCGGCCATATCCGAGCACTCTAAGGATGGTTTGGCTCACAGCTAGCTTGAGCTTGAATTGTGTTGGCCGGGTTGATATGATCAGTGTCTATGATGCTTGTGCAAAAGGAATGGTTTGTCCAAATTCATGTGTAATGGTTGTGTAGAACTTTTGATTGATTGTTTGTAGGCATTATTCGAGCCTAGAGTTGTACCGATTTTCTTGACCGGTTATCAAATAGTATGTTTATTATTGGTACTCTTAATGTATAAAATTCTCAAGTTATTTACGTCATATATGTCTGAGTAGGTTTTTTGTTTTTACACAATCATTAAAATTTTAAGAAAAGAGTGTTAAGGATTATTAAATTTTACTTTATTGGTAGTACTCTTTGCCCTTAATTTACGCCAACTTCATGATCCTGTGAACTGGGAAGCATAGTTATCAGATCCGGACCCTAAAACTATGAAGCATAGTTATCAGATCCGAACCCCTCTGCTGCTCATGCTGGAAGAATATAACTCGCTAAGGCAGGAAAAGGAGGAGGACAAACAGCCGAAAAGGGTTAGTTCAACTAAATTTGCTAATCATATTTCTCTTTATAGCATGAAATAAGTAAACTGGTTTCAATGTATTTGCTCCCAAAACTACAATAGCGCATCTTGCCATCTATAACGTCATAGTTTCAAAAGACACACCCAAACCATACATCTATGGTTCAATAGGAACTTCTGTCATGTTGCTGTTGACAGAAGTAGCCAATGTGACCATAGACTGGAAATTAGGATGCCTTCAATGTGGCAATATCACAAAAAGCACACCCAATGTGTGGTCGTATTGGCTCTTCCATAACTCTACTATGCAAGTAGTAGTCAAAATGATTATGTGACATGGATCACCAATGCCAAATTTGGGTTTTTTTATAATTATAAAGTAGTCCATGCATTGTTTTACAACGCGTTGTTGCAATTTTGGGCAGTAAATTGTCAAACACCCTAAACACAAATATGCGACTGATACCATACACCCTACCCTTTTGTTTTTTGTTGCCCTGAAAGGAGATTTTATATATCGCCTCCTCTACTAACAAATTTCATATAAAACTGAAGCTGGAAAGGAAGAAGGTGCAAAGACAAGTACCAACTGAACAAGAGAACTTGCTAAGCATTAGACCAAGCAGTGGCATGCGGACGGATATCTGACGGGAGTCTAAATGGAAGCCCTGGCAACCCATCACCTCTAAACAACAAGATTCAACTACGTAGTCGACAACAAAGATTCAGCAATATCAAGCCGCCAACAAAACGAATGTATAACAAGCAAATAAAGACAGGAGAGAAGATTCATAGGCAACGTTACTCCATATCTCATCTTAGAGAAGAAACCGTTTCTGTGATTTCGACGTTCTCAGGCCCCCTGACTCCTCGTGTTTGAAGGCTTTCAAGACTGTTCAATGATAGCTAAGAAAATATCTCTAAAAGGGCCAGAGGAATGACTTATTTGTGGAATAATCTCGGATAACCCTTTGTTTTCTCTTTTTTTTCCCCTCGCTCTCTGTCACTCTCACTCTCTCTTTTTGCAAGAAAGGTTTTATGTGCTTATGATTCATTCATGAAGCAAGCCATACATTTGTCAGTGAATTAATGGATTTTGTGATTCAGGGGTTAATATTTTGAGCAAAACATAGTAAAACAATGATAGTGGTCACAGCAAGTTGATTTGTAGTTCAATAGCTGAAAACGTAACTCAGCTCCTGTACTTTTCTTTTTCCTCAAAACCTCAAAATTCCATATCACAAAAAAAATAAAAAAAATCATAATGCTCCTGTTCCCAACGTCAGCTCACTTGTGATCCAATGATAAGATGAAACTACCAATATGATATTCATCTTCACCCAAAATACAGCATTAAGGTAGATGAAGATGTTTCATTCATGTTTGGAGAACCGATCTACAATCATGCATAATTTCTCGGTTTTACCAGCTACATAATAGTCTAGAGTTTTTAACTCACCCGAGTGAAAAGAAATCAATTTGCTCACAGTAACAAAGTTTTTTCAGCTGAATTCATGTACTTTGTCTTCGCCAGATATTCATTAGGTTGAAGACTAAATCCCTTCTTTTTCCTACGACATTATCAAAGAAGCATATACTTTTCCAGGAAGTCCATTGCAAGACAGGTTGTTCTATTCCAAGACAGAAGATACCAATCAAGGTAAAAGGAACTGCGTCAAGCATCCCAAATGAGGCATACAACCTATTATCTTATCACATTGTATTGACCCGACCTTTGCCCAGTGTACAACGAACACCATATCCAGGCATCAAACAACCTCCGCTACAAGTCTACAATGGATCAGTTCTACTCAATAAAATGCATCAAACTACTTCAACATCAAAACAAGTTCATGATCACAAACATCAATCCAACAACCTAAACGACTCATACGAACAACAAAATCAAAAGATCAGATTGAAAGATGGAACTAATAAACCAGAACATTACTCAACTACTCAAGTCAGTCAGTCAGCCATTCAAACCATCGCTCTTCCCGCTTCCGCCGCCTCGCCGCCACAGCCTCGATCTCCATCCTCTTTCTCCACCGCACTCTCGCACTCATTCACAAGCTCCCGATCCTCCACATGTTCTCCCTCAACAACACACTCAACACCTCCTCCATCACCCCTCACACCACTCTCATTCCTCCTCCTAAAAAAGCTATCGATCCTCCTCCCACCACCACCGACACTCCCCACCTTCTTCTCCCTCTCCTTCCCCTTCTCCTTCTCCTTCTTCGTCTTCAATCGTTTCCCCTCCTCCGGTTTCGGCAGCGAATCGAGCAGGAAATCTCCGCTCGGCCGGTGTCGCTTCACAGCGGCCCTAATATGCTCGAGAGTGACGATTTTTCGGTTCTTGGAAGCGGCAATTTCTGCGGATTCGTCGGCGACGAAACGAAGAAAGAGTTCGGTGGAGGAGGAGATGAGGAAGAGGGATTCGGAGGTGAGTTTCGAGATCTCAGCGTCGAGTTTGACTATCTTCTTGACTCGGTTGAGTGGGAGCGATGGTGTGGTGATGATGGTGGTGGGGTTTGGGTGGGGTTGTTGGGTTTCGGGTTCCGCGGCCATTATGGGAGTAATGGGGTTGAGTTGAGCGAGCACGGTTGAGAAAGAGAGCAGCCACGGTGACAGAGCAACCTCAGACAAAGTACTCCGATGAAAAAGAGCCGGACTTTGCCACTTCCTTGTTTGGTAAAACCTCGGCATCATATACTGCTATTTTACGATATTCATAATATAAACAATATTTATTTAATTAAATTATTTTAAAATATAAATAATATATCTTAATAATATTTTAATATTAAAAAAATTTCAAATTAATTTTATCTAATACAGTAGATTCACTATCTCCTGTCAAAACTATTACAATAAACTCCACTATCAATCAATAAATATTCTTTTTTTATATCAAATTTCATAAAAATTCAATACATAAATAAATCCGTGTGTCGGATCAATACATTTCCTATATTATGAAACAGAATGAGTATAAATTTAAATATTTATTTTAATCTAAATTCTCAATTATAAGATATATTTTTTTTCATTTTCTTTCATTCTAGACCACATATAACCTTTCAAAATATAAAATGTTGCAAAACAAATATGACAAACCAATAAGACAAAGGGAGAATCCTTGATAGATATTCGATAGAGCTTTAATTACACAAAAATATCCATAGTCAATTAGAAGATCATTTCACCAAATAAAATTATTCCATCCAAAATTCAATTTTCTAAAATCAATTATTTTAAAATGTAACGACAATGAAAACGATGAACCGACAATGACTACAAATTGACAATAACAACGAATTAACAACGATGACGACAACGAACTACGGTTGCGACAAACTACCAACTATGATTGATGGTTGACGAACCAACGATGAGGACAATGACAACAAACTAACATTGACAAATGACGAACTAACGATAACGAACCACCAACGACAATGATGAGGAAGTAATGACGACGATGATAACCGGACGATGAACCGACAAAAACAACGAACTAATGACTAGGACGAGGATGAACTAAAAACGAGAATCAAGATGACGATAATAACAAACCGACGATATGATAATGACTATGAATGATAATAAACAACAAACACCTTTGTTTTGAGAATCAATTTCAAAATGGTTTAAACGCACATCATACGTTACAAATCAAAGGTATCCAAATTAATTGAAAAAAGTAAGATTTTTTTATTAAAAAAAATGAAAAGGGATACATTGCAAATAGATATAGTGGTGTTTGATTTGAAAAAAAAAAAAAAGAGTTGGTGGGATGGTTTCATTAGAAAAAAAAGGAGGTGGTATCTCTTGATATTTTTTTAGATAGTATTTTCGGATAATTTTGTTTAAGACAAAACCATAGAAAAATTTTGAGACAAAAATATATTATTTTTTATTTTATTTTTAAATGAATAAAACAGAGAAAAAATAAAAAATCTAAAAAAATTTGTTTTCTATTTCATATAAATAAAATATCCAATATTTTTTTACATAGAATCATTTTATTTTATAAAATAATTTAAATTTGATAAATATATATCATGACACATCTAAATTTAAATATGATTAATAAAAATTAACGATTAAAATTAAAATAATTAAAAATAAACCCAAATCCTTTTCCCTTTATCAAATTCCCCATCTCAAATCAAAATAATTCAAAATCCCCTCTCCCGTTTTTTACTGGACAAAATCCCCAATTATTCTCCCCTCCCTTCAATCAGCTTCTCCCTCGAATTCGAAGCAGAAGGCTCACGTACACTCCTCTCATTTTCACTGGTCAGTCACTTCGCATTTTCACCATTTCTCCTCTCCTCTCCTCTCATTCTCATTCTCTCAATTTGTGTTCTCACTCGTCTGTGATTTGACTGAATCAGCGTCAGCTGCTGTTGTCTGAAGCAGAGAAGGGAGCTTAGTTGTGGTGGATTCGACGATTCAGTGGTTTTTTTAGGGTTTTGGGATTGATGAGACTCGTTTCTCAGCTCGAATGATTTCTTTTTTCTCGATTTGGTAATTTTTGGGGGTGTTTTTGGTTTGAGTGGTGTTGTTGTTCTGTGCATGGAAATCTAGGGTTTGTGATGTATGTCATATTGGGGTTGGGTTTCTGTTGATTTGGTGAGAGGGGGCTGATGGTGTTGGTGAGAGTTGTGGGATCTGTGATTGTGGGTGTTTGTAGTGGGGTTTGCTGTGAGGAAACTTTGGCACCTTGTGGGGTTGAGATATTTTTCTTGTTTCGTTCAGTTCATTGGTTAGCTGTCAATTAGGGTTTCAGATTAGGGTTTCAACGCGTAGCCCCTGCTCAATGTTGTGTAATGTTGAACTTTTGTGGAGATTAGGCCATTTGAGAAGAACTAGGTCGAAAATTTGGTTGTTGAGGAACTGAAGGGAAACCGGTAAAGAAAAATATCACATTTTATGTGTTTGCGGAATTTCATGAAACGAAATGTAAGAAGTGATGGGAAATTATTATTTTGCCATAGTTTTTCCTTGTTGGATTTGGTGGATGTTGAAAGAAATAGAGTAGATAACTTCAAGGTTGCGAGTTCAGGTTTGTGCTTTACATTAGTCACCAGAAGATCTATAATGTTTGTATGCTCAGAACCAGTTTATGACAGAAAAAGTAGGAGATGCTGTATGCACTAGTTATAATGTGATGGAATGCATGTACACGACATTAGAGTGAGCCCACCTGTGAGGCAACTTCAATTCGTCATTCTTGAAGTTCAATCAAGTGACTGTGTGGTAGACCATGTTGTGTTTGTGAAGGTTATACTATCATGTAAATTGCCACACGATTGTGTAGTCAAAATGAGGAGAATGACTTGAAAAAATATGTTGTTTTGATTCATATGCAGATAGATAGTGTGGTCATGATTGATGGTTTTCGTATTGATCCTTTCTCATGGCGGGAACTTCTGAAAGCTGGCTGAAAGCCACTCATTTATGGTATCCAAATGATTTATCACAGGTGTAATCATTTAAAGATGTGCATTCACCTTAGTCAATGTTATTATTTCATCATGATGTTCCAAGTGTATGTTTTTCCTGTAGCCAGTTTACACTCGAATGCGCTTTCAAGGGCTTGAGGTGGGCATAGCTGCAGGACAAAACTATTCTCACTGAGGATGCAAACCAAGAAGAAGATATCTGCTCGAACTAGGACTGTTTCCAGTGAGCCAACTAGCCCTAGAATCTCAAGGTCTCAGAAGAAGCTTTCTCAAAATGGTCATGTTGGTGCAAAGGAATCTGCTGTTCTTATTACATCATCTGTCAGAAAACAAAAATTAGGTAAGGGTATAAGACTATTGGTTTAATATATCGTCCTCAAAAAATTATTGGATAAAGTTTCATTTACTTGCCAGCAATTCTCATCATGAATTGTACACAACTTAAAAATGAAGAATTTTGTAAGATTTATTTTATGGTATGCATATTTTGAAGAATGACTCATTCTGATACTCTATAAAAATGACTCTTTGATTCCATCATATTTGATACTCACCTGCAATCTTTCGTTCTGTATTAGCTATTTATGCCACTAGCCCATTGTATGTATGCATCATTTTGCACTATATCTGTGTGTATTATTGCGCAACTCTGTTACTGTTTAGTAGCTGGAGGCATAAAGCGATATTCCTTATATTTACCATTAGAATCTGTTGTGATGGTATTAGTTTGATTACTAATACGATCTTGGACATAAGCAGCTGTGCATTTGTCTATGACCCTATGTTTTTTTCCCTCATTAATTGTTATCCTAGGCTTATGGGTGGCACTGTCTATGAGCAAGGTTGCTCTCTTATTATGTTTTAAGCTCTAATTTTTTTTTGTTTTTTTTTTGAAAAAATATTGTTTGAAGGGAAGTGATTTTGAACCCTGTTCTATATTGATCAAATGAAACGTAGATTGCGATTTATGAGTTCTTAGCATGTGTGAACTTTGAAATCCTTACACATGATAGAATACAATTATGAACTTTGCCTTCTATATCGACTATTAGATCTAGTTGGTTGAACCTGTATACAGACAAGTCATAGACTCAGAATGTGCTTACAGCTTACCTTCTATCGTAGGTGGCACCCCTGCGAAGACGAATTCTGAATCTTATGTGAATGGCTTCAATTCCATATGCAGTATGGTAATGGATGAAACTATGGATGCTGCCCAGGTTTATCATGAGGTTAGTACTGTTTCTATGATTCCGGATTTCTTCACCTAGTATTCCGATTTTTCCTTCTATTTTGTTGTCATTTCCATGGGCTAATGATAATATTGGAATTATCTCGTAATTGATCTGTTATGGTCGAGACAATATGAAGTTTTTTTTTGTAGAAGGTATATGTATTAATCAAAGGAGAAAATTTACAATTAAATAAAATAAATCGTAATATGTTCTCTTGTGATGCTCCTATACATACTAAGTCCAAATGCCTACTGTATTCCTCATGGTTCTTGGCCTACTTTGGGGTCTTAGCCACCGGTGTAGGAACTAAGAGATCATGATTCTATAGCTGCCATTTTGGACCTTAGCGATATCATCACTTCAACCATCGAATCAGCAGACAATTTTACTCTACTCTTAATGTTGCATGATAGCAAGCTCCAGAGCTTATCACTTCAGGAGCTTGTCGTTATCCTTTAAATATAAAAGCATTTCATGCACTCTAGATCCCATATATAAGCCCAACTGGTGATAACGCATGTTGCCATGTTGGTCTGTTGGTTTGTGTCACCTGTGATCTACATGAATTAAAGTGCTTTGTAGAATTTGATTAGCCTAAATATAAACCCTCTTTTTCATTTTGATTTTATTTAGTGACTGCTACAGTTTTAAATTAATCTAGTGGCTATGGACTAAAAATAAGAAAGTACCTTTCAAACTTTGACCATGAAACTATGGATGCCTGTCTTGGGTCCAGAGATACTCTCTGAAAAGCGTCAGCACTGAAGTTTCTGTTCATGGACATGAACAAATTAGTTGCCTGGATGAAAATTTGATTGCTGGATGTATGCTTACATATAAGATTTGCTACCTCTCATTTGGAATTTTCATTTGTGTAAACTACAATGGGATAAACCTGTGTTGAACAAACCCATGGAAAAAATGAAAGTCGTTTGATTTATATTGTAGCTTAAGTGAGTGGATCTACCCAGAGAATATGTATTTTATGGGCTTATGGCTTGTATGAGCTGCATACAGCATACCGGCTCTGTCAACTTAAGGATTGAATAATTATTTTTTTCCTACTAGGCACAAATGGTTGGCAATCCATTCTACCTCTACCGCTTCAAAGATAAATTAGTTTGCTTTCAATCAGAAAATTGAACGTATGTTCCTATAGTTTACACTATGGGAAGTATTGCTTGTAAGATAAAATTTGCACTATTCAATTTTTAAGCTGAAGCATGAACCCTGGTTGAACAGTGGTATGCAAACAGGAGTTCACCTTTATGTGCTTGCTATTTTGCAGGAATGTGTAGAAGCCACTGCTGAGCAAGATACCATATTTTCTCCATCTTTCCATGCTTCTAAAACTACTGGTGCAGATAGTGTAAATGGAGGTAAGCAACTAGATGAGTGAAATCCCTGCGTTTTGGTATTTCTATATAGAGCAATCTTGTTTTGATTATAAGCTGATTATAATCTTGTGTCTCATCTGAATTACAATCTTCATCTTTGAGTCACTATGACATCCATTAAATTTATCCGGCAAGACATGTACTTTTACAAATGTGGTAGTTGCGTTAGCATTGCATGTGAATCCTTGTTCGCAAAAGAAGGCTCAAAAAGGCTTTAAGCCGTTCGAGTGTTTTTCGTTCAGCATGGGTAGAAATGAAAACTGTTGGCGTGCTAGTAATCCTTGTGAAGTGCTGCTTTGAAAGATTTCTGCATTAGAAAGCATTGGTCCAGATCATGAATGAAACTTTTTTTCTTTAACAGACTTGATTTGAATATTAGTATCTGCTGTGAATGCCATGCAGAGATTTCTGGAGCATGCCTGTCTTCTGACGTTTCGGCAATATATCTTGCCATGAAAAACTCCAAGCTTAAATGTCTAGATGAGCATGGTCCTGACTCCATGCCGGATGATGTGTGCATGGACGAGGATGACTATGAGGAATTTGACGACTTTGATCCATACGCATTCATAAGGAACTTGCCGGAGTTGTCATCAGTTGTCCCAACATTTCGGCCCTTGTTACTTCCAAAACAGACACGAAGGTGCCCTCGGACTACTCTTGTGTTGGATTTGGATGGTATGAGCATTCATGTGGATTCCTGTAGAGTTACTTGAAGATAGATTGGTTCCTTGAAAGTGCTCACTAGTTGTTTTATGCATATTTCTGATGATGGCTCTTTGATGACAGAGACACTAGTGCACTCTACGTTGGAGCCTTGTCCTAATGCAGACTTCACATTCAAAGTGAACTTTAACCAGAAGGAGCATACAGTTTATGTTCGATGTCGTCCTCACCTGAGAAATTTCATGGAAAGGGTTGCAAACCTCTTTGAGATCATCATCTTCACTGCTAGCCAAAGTATTTACGCTGAACAGCTTCTGAATGTATTGGACCCTAAAAGGAAAGTATTCCGCCACCGTGTATTCCGTGAATCCTGTGTTTATGTGGAGGGGAACTATTTGAAAGATCTGTCAGTGCTTGGTCGTGATTTGGCTCGCGTTATCATAGTTGATAACTCTCCTCAGGTACTGTTCCACTATTATAAATCTTCTCATCTAAATTCTCTTTAATTGCTTATGGTTATGTGGCTTTGCTTTCTCAGTTATATACGACTAAACTAGTTTAACTCATGCTGATTATCATATGAATGTTTGACCAGATGTTGGTTCATGTCCTTTTTATGGAGGAACCAACTAAAAGAAAAAGGACAGGAAAATAAAGTGTATAGTTTGCGTGTGTTGTTCTTACATCTTAAGCAAACTCCACATGAGGTGGTCCATTGATTGGCATCTCCTTGAGCCTTTGTACATGATAAATTGGATAGCAGCTGTCAAACTCAAGGTTCTCTTTGAACTATTAAAAACTCAAATTTTGGGGTAACAGGTCGGAAATGTTCATTGTATGTATCATGTATGGTAATCTTTTGCAGGCGTTTGGGTTCCAAGTGGACAACGGAATTCCTATTGAAAGCTGGTTTGATGACCGCATGGACAAGGAGCTACTGCTGCTGATACCGTTTTTGGAGATCTTGGCTGGTGTGGAAGATGTTCGCCCTCTCATCGCTCAAAAGTTCAACCTTAGGAAGAGAATAGCTGCAGCAGTGTATCCATCTTGAAACTCATACATAGCAGTATCCTTCCTGAGCCCTGGTGAACCTGAAAGAAATCGAGTTGTGAGGCCAACATCTGTATAAGCTGGGTTTAGACCTCATGTTGATGTAGAATGACAGATCTGTTTGTATGGATTCATCAATCTCTTAGAAAATGAATCTATTTGTTAGGGCCAATATGATAACTCTATGCAGATCTTTTCTTTCTTCATGCTCGGAACCAGCAAAATTTACCGTGCTCAACAAGCACTTTGGTTACGCTTAATGTTGAACCTTATGTGTTTTGATGATAATAAATAATAATATGATGATATTGTTTTGAGTTTTGATGTGTGTAGGTGTATAATTTTAGATTTGAAACTTGATGGATCGATCTCATGTGGATCAAGTAAATGATGGATTCGATGATCATTTGGTCCTATAAAAAAGATGATCAAAGATTTTTGAATCATATTCTTGATGAATGAAGTGGAGTTTTTGAATCAAGTCAAAATCTCAAATAATCGTGAATTAATTCAAGATCTAAATACAAGAATTGCAAGGTGCAAAATGAACACCAGTTGTATAGTATCTTGTAAAGCATCTACATATATGATATGCTTGTTTAATCAATCGAAATAATAAGCACTTAGAATGTATTGAATTACCAAAGAGAATTTTTTTTTTTTACAAGAGTTGATCCTTACAAAGAATCGTCTCTTGTGTAAGTAACATATTCTGTTATAAATTCCTGATTTTTCGGATCATTTTTTAAAAAGATATTTATCAGATATTTTAAATGATTTTTTATTGTGAAAAATATCATTTTAATACTTGAAACATTTTAAGTTGAGGTATGAGTTTACTACACGTTTGTTGGTTAGGAAATATCCCTAAATCTTATACGAATATGAGATCTCTTTGTGATTCGTTCACCTCAAAAACGTTGTTATGTTTTATTAAATACTCGTTCAAGAACAAAGAGTGGAGAGACAGAAGAACGTTGGAAAACAGAAAATAATCTGATTAAAAACTTTTTTCATATTCGTATAAGATTTAGGGATATTTCCTAACCAACAAACGTGTAGTAAACTCATACCTCAACTTAAAATGTTTCAAGTATTAAAATGATATTTTTCACAATAAAAAATCATTTAAAATATCTGATAAATATCTTTTTAAAAAATGATCCGAAAAATCAGGAATTTATAACAGAATATGTTACTTACACAAGAGACGATTCTTTGTAAGGATCAACTCTTGTAAAAAAAAAAAATTCTCTTTGGTAATTCAATACATTCTAAGTGCTTATTATTTCGATTGATTAAACAAGCATATCATATATGTAGATGCTTTACAAGATACTATACAACTGGTGTTCATTTTGCACCTTGCAATTCTTGTATTTAGATCTTGAATTAATTCACGATTATTTGAGATTTTGACTTGATTCAAAAACTCCACTTCATTCATCAAGAATATGATTCAAAAATCTTTGATCATCTTTTTTATAGGACCAAATGATCATCGAATCCATCATTTACTTGATCCACATGAGATCGATCCATCAAGTTTCAAATCTAAAATTATACACCTACACACATCAAAACTCAAAACAATATCATCATATTATTATTTATTATCATCAAAACACATAAGGTTCAACATTAAGCGTAACCAAAGTGCTTGTTGAGCACGGTAAATTTTGCTGGTTCCGAGCATGAAGAAAGAAAAGATCTGCATAGAGTTATCATATTGGCCCTAACAAATAGATTCATTTTCTAAGAGATTGATGAATCCATACAAACAGATCTGTCATTCTACATCAACATGAGGTCTAAACCCAGCTTATACAGAT